>CM030367.1:121408083-121518083 GCA_017893485.1 Hemerocallis citrina
CCCCCCACATGGCGCCGATGTGGCACAGTTTTTCCTCCATGCTAGTTAGGAGCTTGGCTACTTGGGGGCTACCCCTCGATCACATGTGGTGGGATTTTTTCCTTCGTTTTGGTGGGGGGGGGGGGGCTTGGCTGCTCGGTGGCTGCCCCCAACCACATGTGGCAGGTAACTTATTACCAAGAGTGTGTTTGGGAATGGAGTTGAGTTAAGATAACTATAATTTTGTAGATTTATCTCTCAAATTAAAACTATAGTTATCTCAACTTTGCATTGTTTGGGAGCTCTTTTGGAGTTGAGATAACTAGAGTTATCCCAACTTTCTAAGCCCAAAAGTTGGGATAACTCTAGTTATCTCAACTCCATTCAAACATCATTTTAAGTTTGCTAAACTTTGCTCTCTTCCTCTCTAAAGTATCGTGTTAAATTTAGGCTAATCTGTGCTAGTCTGGAGGACAGAAATGATTTAAATTCCACCATCGATGATTTAGAGCATTTGGAGATCAAGCCTTCAGATAGAAAGTTTACGTGTACAAATATGCAGGTTAACCCGATCCTTGCCAAGCTTGATAGGATTTTAGTGTCCACTAATTGGGAGGACGCCTTTTCGTCAGGGGCGGATCCAGGATTGAAAAGTGAGGGGGCCTAATTTTATTTTTTTTGTAGGTTGGACTGGAGGGGATAGGGTTTGGAGGAGCAAATGGTCATAGTTCAGATTTTTTTTTTTTACAAAATGACTCATGTTTTGAAAGGTTTTTTCCAATAATTTTGGTTTTGTGTGCTCAAAAGATAATATCTACAGATCCCTCTATGTATTGTGTCAGTGGGTTTAGATCATCATTTCGATTTTCAAATCATAGTTCATCCACAACTAGTAATTTTGCTTGGTTAAAATTTATAAATGAAACACCAGGATGCTTTTGTCACTCAATTTTTACACATGAATTATACTAATACCCTCCCTTAACGGTACAACAAAATGATAAAACACACCTGAGTTCAAACTAGCTCCTGAAATCCTGGAGTTTCTCTCTCCTCTCCCCAACAACCCATCCCCAACCATAACCTATCTCTGCACTTCCCACATCTCCACCACCCCGTAAACTATCCCCGGCATCCACTTTCTTGCTCCTTCTTCTTCCCCACAGTCACCCACATACTCAGATCTTCCTTGCCGCCATTCCCTTCGAGTAGCTTCCTCTCTGAACTCCCACAATCTTCACGACTCCAGTTCTTCTGCTTGTCATAGTCACCATGACCTTTCCCTTCTCCACAGTCGCACTCTACATTTCATAAGCAGCCTTCTCCTTTGCTTCTCCCTGTTTCTCTTACTTCTTCTTCCCTAGTTTTTTCTGCCTTTTCTTGCCTCTGATGAGGTCCCCTATGAGTGTTTCACAGAAAGTCGAGATTATTAAGTCGGATAGCCAACCTCCGAAGCGGCTTCATGGTCCCTTGCATTTTCACTCCGAGGCTACCATGATGGATCGGATGTCGTCCAAGGCTTTCCCTACTGACCTCTCTGTCAAGGTTCAATCCGATGGTGGTACGGAGAGTCGAGATAGACATACCATTACTATCTCCAGTGATTTTTCCCGTCCTTCAGATGCTTTGGGTTTTGTAGGAAAGTCTCAGGGGATCGTCGATGATTCCGAATTGGACAGCCCTGTATCCAATCCGCCTCCGAAGCACGACTTCAAAGCTAGGGGCAAACTGGTCTTCGTAAAGAAAGATGGGTGGAAAACCCTATCGAGAGTCCCTAGCCCCAAATCCAAGGTTTCAAAATTGGATTCCCTCGCTGTGCCGAAGGGTTTCAGACGGTTTGAGAGTGGAGGTCTCGAACCACTTTGCTACAACTGTGGTAAATGGGGACACTAGAAGAATGATTGCAAAGAGGCGACGAAATGCTTCTTCTGTAAGAGAAGGGGTCATGTCTCTTCTGAGTGTAGACATCGGAGCTCTCGCAGTGTAGATGAGGTGTCCCCTGGCTGTGGGTCGGGTAATAATTCTTCGGGATCGAATATGTCGGGTGGTGCAAATGATGGGAAGCCCAATGCTTGGGTGGAGAGGGTGAAGACTGAGCCTTACAAAGGTGATTTGGCTGTCATAGCCTCCCCTGTTCAGAGGGTTGTTATTGCGCCCACGATTGAAATGGAGGAGTTGGGGAACCGGCTGCACTTCAGTGTCATTGCGTCGATCATTTTTAGACATCCCAATGAAGGAGCCATCAAGAAGGAGTTCCTTTCTAGGTGGCCGAGGACCTACGATTTAGATTGGACCATTAAACGGTTTAGAGAAGACACTTTTATCATACCTTGTTCGACGAAAGCTAGAGTGCAGATGGTACTCGGCAAGAAGTCATTTGCTGTGGAGGGGTTCACCGTGGTGTTCTCACGGTGGATTTTGGAGTTCAGAGAGTTCAGGAGAGACAAGCTCGAGTCGAAGTGGCTGTTAATCTCCAATTTTCCTTCCGAGTGTTGGAATAAGGAGGGGTTGCAGTCGTTGTTCCAGTTGTTTGGGTGGGTCGAAGAATTGGATCAGGCCACTAAATTCCTAAACAAATTCGATCTTTCTCGTATTCGGGTTAGTTTTTTACCAGGTGCGAAGTTTTCGACCTCAGTTTTTTCTACCTACAGGGTCAATATTGCTGTAGAGTTGAAGAGGTTTGTTCCACGACGAGATTCTCTAGAAATGGAAGAGAAAGCTTTGACTTTGGGAGCCAGATCAAAAATTCATGTTGAGGAGCAGTTGAGGCTGGAGAAAGAAGACGCACTCCTACCGTCAGATGGGAGACATCCAACGACTGAGATGTATCCAAAAATTAATTCAAAAGTTCACAAAAGCGGGAGAGTTGAGGGAAAGGGGAGTGAGGTTGACATGGACGTCAGTAATAGGGGGAGACTAGGTACACATGTACCTAAGATTAATAGGGGGAGTGAGGGGCACAGTAATGAGAGTTTAATGGCTCAAAATAAGGGTATGGGTCACTCTGTTTGTACCTCAAAGCCCATCTCACTGCACCCACCTATCACTTCTTTCACTCAGCATCCCTCACGCAAATCTGTAGCGCCGCTCAACTTCATTTCGAGCGATTCAGGGCTCCAGCTTTCTAAGAGCAGTTCTGTTAAGGGGTTCACGTCAATCGTTGAGACAGTTCAAGCTGATGGGGTTGCTACTTCTATTTCTCAAGATCTGCAAATATCTATGCAGGCAACTTTTGTTCAATTTTTGAGAGGTGATGTGAGTTCCTTATCTAGAGATCAACTGGATTCTTGGGGTAGCCTGCTTAGAGCCTATTCGCAAGGACCTTCCAAGCCCATTCGTCATCATATGATCAACAATGAGGGCGATACAAGAGACTTGCAGATGAATTTGGTGTTCCTGGCTTCAAAAGAGGCGATCTTAGTGAAATCTATTAGAAAGGCTAATCTTGGAGTTCTGCTTCCATCTGGTTCCAGAAAAAGGACTTATGAAAGGGAAGAGGAAGTAGAGGAAGTTGAGTCTAGTCGAGTGTCTGAGAGATTTTTCACCCCAGATAAATGCGATTCCCCTAACGACGACGATCTTATTGATGCTTTGAAGAACATCGACAATGACTCACCACTGATGAATGCTGCCAAGTTATGGGACATTAAGAGAGACGATAGAGTTGAGGAGTCTCCTCCGGCGAGAGGCAATTTTTCTAATAAAGGAAAAGGGAAGGAATTGGCTTCTGAGGATCTTAGACGTAGCTCCAGGAAGAAGGAAAAGCATGGGGATTGTCCACTTTCCAAAGACGAACTAATTGCTTCCGCAGCAAAGAAGAAAGTTTCCGTCTCGGCATTGGCAGGTGAGTCTTTTAATAATTGTGCTATTATTGATTTTATTCCTGATTCGTTGCTTATTAGTTTAGCTAAGGTTTGTAGAGTGGAGTTGAGTTTGGAGTGGTATTCGCAAGTAGAAAGAGCCAAGAGGTTGCGAGAGTGGGTTAAGTGTTAGAAGGGTTCGTTAGAACTTCTTATTTAGGGTCCTCCCTTTTGTTTATCAATGGTTTACGCCTTTTGGAATGTAAGAGGGTTGAATTGTACCAAGAAACGTAGGAAAGTTGTGAATACGTTGTTCCATCACCATTTGTCAATCTTAGGACTGTGTGAGACTAAGTTGGTTAATCCGTCCTCTGGGCTGCTAGATCATTTGTTCCCTAGAGGGAATTGGGAATGGTGTTCTAAACCTGCAGTAGGGCAGTCTGGTGGTATCAGTGTTGGATACAATGTTGACATTTTTGAATGTATTGATTTCATGATTGGAAACTTTTCTGTATCTGTGAGACTTAGATCTAAGAGTGAGGAGTTCTGTCAAGTGTTCTCGATGGCCTATGGTCCGAGCAATGCAGTGGAACGGACGAGATTCTGGGATGAGCTTTTTGAGATTAAGTTCAAGTGGGGAGATGCTTGGATTATTGGGGGCGACTTCAATATTACTCGATTCTCAGACGAACACCTAGGAAGAGGTTATACTGCTTCTGAGAGATCTGTCTTTAACCAAGTCATTAATTACTTAGAGCTGTGTGAAATTAATTTTTCAGGCAGGAAATTCACTTGGTCTAATATGCAAGATCGTCCCATTCTCGCTAAATTGGATCGTATTTTAGTGTCGCAGGATTGGGAAGCTCACTTCCCTCTTGCCATGGTCAAAGCTATCCCACGGGATACCTGGGATCATGTTCCTTTGATTCTGATCCCGAACAGGGAGTCTACTCGTAGAGTAAAATCTTTCCGATTTGAAAAAGCGTGGCTAAGGAACGGTTCTTTACGTCCTTTAGTTTCCTCATCTTGGAATTCCCCTATTAATAGGAGGTATAGTTTTCAAGGGGATGCGATTTCAATATGGAATGCTAAAATTAGTATACTTAAAGGAGTTTTGCGGAGTTGGGCAACTGGAGAGAGAAGACAGAACCAAGTAGTCAAGGAAGGGCTGGTGGAACATAGTCATGGTTTGGATATCATCGAAGAAGCAAGAGAGCTCGATAGGGATGAATTAGTTGATCTTCATAAGGCTAGACTGGATTTGACCATTATTTTCCAAGCCGAAGACGATTATTGGCATCAAAGGTCATGAGTTAATTGGCTTCTAGAGGGGGATGCTAATACTGCATACTTTCATAGAATCGCGAATGGTTGGAGAAGATCCAATTTTATTTTGGGACTTCAGATTGGGGACCGGTGGGTCTCTGAGGAGCAGCCGGTCCAAGCCCACATCGAGAATCATTTCAGAAGAGTCTTAGGATTTTCCAGAGAGAAGTTTTGCTCTCTTTATGATTCCTTCTGGTCTAGGCCAACTATGCAAGGATTAGAAGCACTTAAGTCTCCCTTTCATATGTGTGAAATTCTTAGCGCAGTTAAAGATTTGGGACAGGACAAAGCCCCAGGTCCGGATGGATTCCCTATTTTTTTCTTCACAAACTTCTGGGATGTCATTAAAGATGACTTGTTTCGCATCTTCGAGGAGTTGTTTGTGAATCAGGGTCAAATCGAATGGCTCAATTATGCGACTATTGTGCTTATTCCTAAATCCGAGAGTGTTAAAAGAGGTTGGGAATTTCAGGCCCATTAGCTTGTTGAATTCATCCTTTAAGATCATAACAAAGGTTCTCGCTAACAGGTTGACTCTGTGGATGACAGCTTTCATTCATTCATCACAAACGGGATTTATCCGGGGGAGATATGTTCTCGATAGTATCGTTACTGCTCATGAAACCATCTTTCAGAGCAATAGGGATAGAGAAAAGGGGCTTATGCTCAAACTCGATTTTGAAAAGGTATACAACACTGTGGAATGGGATAGTATTATAGAGGCTTACATTCTAGAGGATTTGGTGCCAAATGGACAGGATGGATAAACTCGTGCATTAGAGGTGGTAAATCGTCAGTGTTGATTAATAGGGTTCCGAGCAATCTCATTATGTGTAAAAGAGTGCTTCGACAGGGTGATCCGCTATCTCCTTTGTTATTTACCTTAGTCGCGGATGTATTGTCAGAAATGATTTGGAATTGTTCTAACCAGCATCTTCTTCGCGGTATCGGATGTTTGGATGGTATTCGTAGTATTCCGAATTTGCAATATGCTGACGATACACTGCTTTTTGGAAGGAACGATACTAATAAGGTCCTCATTTTCAAATGTATTTTAACGTTCTATGAGGCTTGGAGTGGCTTGAGGGTTAATTATGATAAAAGCTATCTCATTGGACTGGGGAGAGGGGACGAGACCTCTTCTGCTCTTTTGGCCAATGTTCTGGAGTGCAAAGTAGGAAAATTTCCCATTAAATATTTGGGAGTTCCGTTGCGTCCCGGGAAGCTCATTCGTAGTGACTAGAATGTCCTGTTTGAGCGCATTGAGAAACACCTGCCAGGTTGGAAGAAGAATCACTTATTTTTAGGAGGTCAGATTACCTTGATTAATGCGGTCCTTTCTAATGTTCCCATTTATTGGATGTCCATTTATGAGTTCGCAGCCTGGGTTATCAATAAGATTGATAAAATTCGTAGAGATTTTTTATGGAAGGGGAGTGAAGATGATGGCAGGGGCCTGCCTCTAGTGAAGTGGAGCCTGGTTTGTAGAAGTAAAGAATGCGGGGGTTTGGGAATCCTTAACCTACGTGAGATGAATCGTGCGTTATTATGCAAATGGTGGTGGAAAATTCATTCTCGTTTGTCCATCGAACAAGGTTTAGTTTGGGCGCGCTATCGAGGACGCAGACGTTTCAAATTCGGGGGAGGTCACCATCGGAGACTCATTTCTCCGGTTTGGAAAGGGATAGATAGATTGGGAGATCTTTTTCATGCTAATGCACCTAGCAGGGTAGGAGACGGAGCTAATTCTCGTTTTTTGTTAGATTCGTGGATAGGGCCTAATTCTTTGGCTTCTCTATTCCCCATGCTTTTTGTGGCTGCCCGTAACAAATTCACCTTGGTAGCCGATTATTGGGTCAATAGGTCGTAGCATAACCAATTTTCTATTCCCTCTCTCCTAAATGTTCAGGGATTGAGTGCCCATATTCTTACATTCTTAGAGACATCAAATGTTAGCATTTCCAACATTCATGATGAGAGAAGTTGGAGGCTTGTGCCTAACGGACAGTTTTCGGTAAATTCCATGTATCGGGCTCTTACCGATGGGGGTATGAGATGTGCAGAAAGTAGAGTTATTTGGAGGATGAGTGTCCCGCATAAAGTTCAGGCTTTCATGTGGCTTGTCTCCAAAAATGCAATTTTAACTAGAGAGAATCTTCTAAAGAAAGGTCTGATTACATTGGCTGTGTCCAAGATGTAGCCTCCAGGAGGAATCTATTCGACATCTTTTTTTGGAATGTGTTGTCAGTAGACGTTTATGGGATTTCATCCTATTAGGGTTTGGTTGCTGTAGATTTTCCCTTACTGTTTCCCAGTTGTGGGGAAAATTTAGAGACCGTGAAGTGGCCCCCCCAGGAAGACGTAAGGATTGGGATTGTTTGGTTGCGGCATCATTATGGGTCATTTGGCTAGATAGAAATAATTTATGTTTCAGAAATCACTCTTCTTCTTTCCGACATTTGATTTATAGTATCTTTTTTCTTACCAAATCTTGGATCTCCATTCTAGGTATCAGGAAGAATGCTCGAGTGGGTCCTCTGTTTCCTACAGAGGGTGATAACAGCTGATCGGGAACGATCATTTAGGGTGTAGGCAATGAGTGCATTCAGGGATATTGGATGGTGTTGCTTTGCATACCGCCTTTTTGTTTTCTTTATTCCGAATCGTTCTGTATTTTGAGTTTTCTATGTCTTTCAGTTTTGTGTATTTTGAGTTAACTTCAGCACTTACGTGTGGGGTTGTATTTTGGTTGTAAGCACTGTTGTGCGTTGATGCATTTTGGATGTATTTGTGGTTATTTTTATATATGAGTCGGATGACACTTCTCATGCCATCTCTTGTTTCAAAAAAAAAAAAATTTGATACAACAAAATGTTCAACTTTCCATGCTACCAAATATCATACATACAAAAGGAGGAAATTCATTATATGCTTCAATTTTTTTTGAAACTTCCAATTCCTAAAACTGATCATGACCCAAACTGATCAAGACCCAAATTGATCAAGACTTATTATCTATGATGGTTGTCTATACAAACAATAAACACAACTTCTTTTTCATTCTTAGGTTAATACTATATACCACAAGTTAGATTTTTTTTATATTTTTGGTTTAATATTACAAGTTGATTTGCTTCCCAACAATTATAAATCGAAACCCTGAATCACATTCACAAGTAATCTATGTTAACTAAATAATTAAACAAATCTTCATAATCAAACATATGATCCATAAATCTAGGGTTAAGAAAGTGGTTTAAAAATAATCACCATGTAATCAGTTGAAATGAATGGATCATTGACTGCGACCAACTCCACATCATTTCGCTGCAGTGCCACTCTTGCAACCAACCTTTCGATTCTTCAAAACCCTAATTCAGTCAAATTAAATTAAAAATGAATTAAACTAACAACTAAACTCGAACATCAACCCTATTTTTGGATCGGAAAATCTGGAAAACTCACCATTGATAACGATCTTGATTTTCTTGTCCGATGCTACAAAATAAAATCCAAAAAAATAAAAAATGAAATGAAACTAAAACACGGAGAAAGAGTGGGATGAAATTGAAGGAAGGAGATGAAGAGATGAGCTGAACTCACCCATGGTGAACACGAGGAACAGGGAAGAAGAGAAATGGAAGGGATGTAGGGATGGCAACCGGGCCGGGCTGACTCGCGACTCGCCTGCGAACCGCTCGCCAAAACCCAGCCCGTTCAAATACGGTTCGGGTCCGAGTTGAACCTGCGAGTCTAAGCGAGTTGACCCGGGTCGTCTAATATGGGTTTCCAACCCGTTGAACCCGGCACGTGAACCCGGTGAATAGTGATGAACCCACCCACCAACCCGCAGGTTGACCCATGGGTTTTGAACCGTTAGACCCATACGGGCCAAACTTTCGACCTGCGGGTCCAACGGACGAAAAACAGACCGTTGGCTATTCTAGCCTTTTTTTGGTTTTTTAGTTTAGTTTTTAGTTTTTTGTTTTTTTTCCCCTTATAAATACCCCTTAAACCCAATCTAAAAATTTTACACTTAATTCTCTTACTCTCTCTACTACTACAACTCAATTCAATCTCATTTTTTTGAAATTTTGTTAACAAAGAAGCTAGCAACATAGAAGCGACAAATTCCGATCATATCGAATTCAACATTCAACTACGTCTTCAAGTTTTCAACTCCTCCAAGGCTCCAACAAAGAAGCTCTCTTTCTATCTATATATGAGTCCAGACTTCTACTTCTACTTCTACTTTTATTTTCACTCTCATTCTATATACGAGTATCCGCAAAGTACGGTATCAAAATTTCACAACCCTCTTATTATCTTGATATTTTTTTTGTAGTTATAATTTTTTTATCATATTTTTTTGTTGGTTTTTTTATCTTCTCTCTCACAACCCTCTTATTGTTTTCTAGATTTTTTTTTCAACTTATCTCGCCTATATTGTATTTAATTTTTTCACATACACTACTATATCAGCATGTTTAGATCACGAGGTAGCGGCCGTAGCCAAAGTGGACAAGATTCCACCGACACTTCTCGTAGGCCTCCTATTGTCCCACAAAATGAGCTCACCGAAGAGTACCTATGACCCAACTCATTGGTACACACGATGTGTTCGTGGGAGACATAGACATAGAAGAACAACAACAAACACTAACAACCGAAACAACACAACCGGGTAGTAGTAGAAAAACTAGAGAGGAAACTAGTGATTGGCACAAATTTTATGATTATGTTCCTGACGAAGAAAATCCGGGTGTCGGTATAATTTTTTTTAAAACTTGTTCGAAAGCATACAAATGGAAGAAGGGTGAGGGGACGGGTACAATAAAACGACACATCCAAAATGTATACAAGGAACTTGTTGTAGACTTACCCGGCCAACAAAAAATCCACCCTAGGACCGGTCTAGTTGATAGCCACCCTTTTGGTCCCGAACTTGTTCGTCGGGAAATGGCTCGACTAGTAATTAAGGAAGAGTTACCATTTTCCAATTTCGAGAGTAGGGACTTAGAAACTTTTAATCGAACCGCATTAACCCGCATTTTAAAAGAATCCTTAGGAATACTTTGAAGCCTGATTGTTTTAAAATGTACAATGAAATGAGAGAAGCTTTGATTGCCATTTTATGGAGTTTAACTTGTAGAGTTTCTTTAACTTCCAATTGTTGGACGAGTTGCAACAATATTTTAATGATGGGAATAACTTGTAATTGGATTGACAGTGATTGGATTATTCAAAAAAGAATAATATCACTTGTTGCGTTGCCCTATCCCCATAGTGGTAATGAAATTGCAAATCGTATTTTAGAAATTTGTGATGTTTTTCATATTCGTGATAAAATTATGTGTATAAGTTTTGATAATGCATCTAACAACAATGCATCAATTAGTATATTAAAAACTGCATTAAACCCTCTACCTGACAATATTTTTCATGTTAGACGTGCATGTCATATTTTAAATTTATGTGTTCAAGATACATTAAAAATAGCCGAACCATATATAGTTAACAATAGAAATTGTGTACATTTTATTGCATTAAGTGGCCCTATATTTCAAGAATGGAAAGCTTGGTATAGGCTTAAAAATGTACATTTTAGAAAATTTCCAAAGGATGTTAAACACCGATGGAACTCTAATTTTGATTTGCTACATGTTGTTACTGAATATAAAGTATATATAAATGATTTTTGTATGGCAAAAAATATGCCAAATTTTGAAATGACTCTCCAAGCTTAGTTTTATGCTGAATCTTTGTTAAAATTTTTAGATACTTTTAAAACTGCAACTTTCAAATTTTCAAAATCTTATGAATCTACTTCTAATAGCATTTTTATTTCAATAGTTACTATGATACAAACTTTCAAAGAAATGATCAATGATGCTTTTATTTGTTATATTGTGAAACCTGCATACACCAAAATTTTGAAGTATTTTAATCCTCCTCCTATGCTGTATTGTATTGCTACTGTGATGGATTCTCGTATCAAATTAGAAGGTACGAAGAGTTTGACTGAAATATTTTTAAATTTACTTGGGGAAAATGATTCTGAAATTGATTTGGAAACATTTTTAGCTAAATTTGAAATGACATTAAATAACTTGTATAATTTTTATGATAGAAGTTTTTCATCTAGTAGTATTACTACTTTAGTTAGTTCTTCTTCTGCTACTTCTAGAGGTAAGGGTAAGAATAAATTAGATGATGCCATATTTAATTTACTTGCACAACTTCAATAAAAAAAAACTAGGACTAATCAACCAAATGAATTACATTGGTATAATCAACAAGATTCTGAAAGTTTTACTTCTACACTTGATATTTTACAATGGTGGAAAGACCATGAATATACTTATAGTATTCTTAAACATATGGCTAAAAATCTACTAACTCCTCATGTCTCTATAGTTGCTTCAGAAAGTACATTTTCTACAAGTGGCAAGGTTCTAACTGATTACAGGAATTGCTTGAAGCCCCAATTGTTGGAGATGCTTGTCTGCACGGAAGACTGGATGAAGAGCGATGATAGGAATCAAGGAACAGGGTTCGATACGTCTACAAGTGGAAGCAAATCACTGGAAGAACAACAACAATAATAGCAACCAACATGAAGAATTGAAGACCAACAAATTGAAGACCAACAACAACAACAACAAATTGAAGAAAATTGCAAATGTATAAAAAAATGTATAAAATATTTGTTTGTAATAAAAAATTAGGATAATTGAAGAAAATTGAAATTGTATCGAAGAAATTTGTTATTGTATAAAACAAATTTGTTGAAAATCTTTGTTTCTTATTACAAATTGGGAAACTTGTATAAGTTGAAATCATATTAATAATATATACATTTTTTTTGACAATTTCACTTTTTGATTCTTATTATTATTATTATATTTTTTATTATTATTAAAATTATATTTTTTTAAGTTAAAAAAAATAAAAATTAGACGAGCCAACCCGACCCGACCCGACCCGAGTTGGACACGAATGGGTTTGTGGGTTGGGCGTGTCGAGTTTTTTCAATTCCGACCTGGCTCGGCCCGGCCCGGTTGCCGCTCAGACCTGACCCGAACCCGCCCTAGTTGGGTTCCAACCCGGACGGGTTCGACCCGACCCGGCTCGGTCGACCCGTTTGCCAACCCTAAAGGGAGGGTTTGGATTGGAGCTAGGGTGTGGATGTTGGGCTTACATTGGATAGAGTTGGGCTTGGGCCCAAATATAAATGAAGGTTGACTTTAAATTTTATATTTTTTTTAGGGGGGGGGGGGGGTAGCATACCTCAGCCCCCCAGGATCTACCCCTGCTTCCCAATACCGACTGTTAAATTCGTTGATAGATTCACATCAGATTTTATACCGTTAGCACTTGCTTGCGGCGATAGCCAAATCACAATTCAGTGTCATTTTCGATTTGAGAAAGTTTGGACCCTTAGTAGTGACATTGACAGGATTATTGAACAGTCTTGGAATACCACCACGGACGTTCAGGGTGCAATGGGTATACAGGTTGCGAAGATTATGAGATTATGAAATTGCCTAAAAGATTGGGCAAAGAAGGAATCTGGATAGGTGAAAAGAAGGACGGAGGAATTAGGAGAGATGGTTCAAGAATTTGAATCAGTAAAGGAGGAGAGGGACCTACTTGGGTTTAAGTAGACAAGTGATCCAACGTCTTGCAAAGATGGAGGAGCAGTGTTAGAGGCAACAATCAAGGGTCCAATGGCTAAAAGAAGGAGATGTCATTACTAGATTTTTCCACAAAGTGACCAATCGGAGAAGAAGACGCAATCACATTGTAGGAATGTACTTAGGAGAAAATTAGTGCGAGGATGAAGAATTAGTGAGACATCATATAAGTGGTAAATTTAGATAGCTATTTAGTAATAAAGAAGTGAAAGAGTGGTATGATACCGGAGATGTGGAATACCTCAAGAATTGATGGAAGCGAAGGGATTGAAAGCATCTTCACAGAAGAAGAGGGCTTACAGGTAATCAAGTGCCTAGGGCAGGATTAGGCACAAGGTCCTGATGGTTTCCCAATTTTCTTCTTCATATTATATTTTTGGGGATTTCTATCACGGTTGCGCGGAAATTGATAGATTAAATTTTGCGAACATTATTTAATCCTAAAAAATCAGAGGTGTTAAGTGTGGAAGATTTAAGTCCAATTAGCCTACTGAACGGGTCATTTAAGATCATTACTAAAGTCCTAGCACAAAGGTTGTCTCCTCACTCAAATGATGTGGTGGGGGAAGTGCATAGTGGTTTCATCAAGGGGAGAGATATCATAGACAGCTATGCGTCTGCCCATGAAATTGTCTTAAGAGAATACAAGAAAAAAACAGACGGTTTTCTTCTAAAGCTAAATTTCAAAAAAGTGTACGACTCGGTAGAATGAGATTGTGTGGATGAGGTCCTACATCTCAATGGATTTGGTCCGAAGTGGAGACTGTGGATTAGGAAGTGCGTTTGAGGTAGAAAATCTTTTATTCAGGTTAACGGGAAACTAGGAAAGGAAATTTAACGTCATAAGGGACTCAGACAAGGGGACTCTTTGTCTTCTCTTTTGTTCACCTTAATCACATACGGGTTGATTGAAATGATTAAGAGAGGTAGTTATTCAAGTTCTTGCAAGACAATATCGATACTACAATAAGCGGACAACACCTTATTGTTTGGTGCAGTGAAAGAAGAAGAAATTTTGGCTTTAAAGACCGTTCTCAACTATTTTGAGTCTTGTGTGGATCTGAAAATGAACATTCACAAGAGTTGTGTTATCCCTCTTAGAGAAAATTTATCCATCCCGATTGGTGCAATCAAGAACTACTTAGGATGCGTGATAGGAGAATTCTCCTTGAAGTACTTTGGCATGCCCATTAGGCCAGGATCGATGCGAAGAGAGGATTGGCAACCTTTGATAAAGAAGGTAGAAAAGAGATTGGCTGGATGGAAGGGGTGCTTTCTGTCGCTAGGTGGAATAATTATGCTTATTAATTCAGTCATAAGCAGTTTGTCAATGTACCTCATGTCAATCTAGGAACTTCCAAAATGAGTTATTGGTAGAATTGACAAATGTAGGGGAAGATTCTTGTGGAAAGGAGCAATCGAGGACAGTAAAGGTATTCACCTGATTAATTGTGGTAGAGTTTGCAAGAGAAAGGAATTCGGGGGATTAGGAATCCTAGATCTGAGTGATATAAAAAAACATTGATGAGTAAGTGGTGGTGGAAAATGAGCAAAAGATGCAACAATTGGTGGTAAAAATCTTTCTTGATGCATTTGAGAAGGAATAAGTACAGGTTCGGAGGGAGAAGTGAGCATGGTAAGGAATCATTCCTCTAAAAATGCATCGCGAAGGTGGGGGAGACTTTTCATGCTAATACAAGATGTGTGATTGACAACGAAAAAGATACACGATTCTGGAAAAATAAATGGTGCGAGAGAAACTCACTTCAATCACTTTTTTCGGAGATCGTGGGAGAAACAATAAACATTGATACACTTATCAACGAGAAATGTAGAAATAGTAGACTCATGATTCAATTACATGATCAGCCAACTCAGGAATGTCTTCTTCAACTGCAGATACTGAAGGAATTCATTAGGATGGAAGGCCAGTGCCTTAATCGAGTGGACGATGAGAGAAGTTAGACTTTAAAGCCTGATGATACATTCATGGTGTTGTCTATGTACAAGTGGCTAAATAATGGAGAGATTAGAAGCAAGGAAGCCAGTTCAATCTAGAGAACCGATGCACTAATGAAAGTGAAAGCTTTCCTTTGACTTGTTGCGAACGATTCAATTCTTTCAAAAGTCAACCTTCGTAAACACAACCTGTAGTTCGACGTGAGGTGCTCGAGATATTTTGTAGAAGATGAAGACATTATTCACATTTTATTTATTTGTCCTAGGACAAGGTTAGCTTGGGAAGTAGTGTGCTAAGGCTTTGGGATATTTGAGTGTCCAAGCTCAACATTGGAGATTTAGGGTCAGGGGAGAGTGAGGGTAGTCAAGGGCTTATAAAAACTTGGAATATCTCTGTAGCTGCCACATTATGAGGTCTATTGGTAGATCATAATGAGTTGTGTTTTCGTAATCACAACAGCAGAGTTCCGGTCATGATGCATAATATTTTTGCATCCATTCATTCTTGGGCAAGTCAAGCAAATATGAAGAGTAGAGTACGCACAGAGGAGGAGGTGTAGGCAGAGTAGGAGTTGAGGGGGGGGGGGGGGGTTAGAGTTGTGATTGTATATGTGCTATCTTTTGAGTGGTATATGCAGTAGTAGTCTGCATCTTTGTAATTAGTCATACTTTGTTTCGTTAATTCATCATTAATGAAGCGGTGACGCGGTCACCTTTATTTTATAAAAAAAAAGTATCGTATTAATTAAACTTTAGTTGACTTTCTAAACATCACAAATGGAGGTAAGATAACTTTTTGAGAGAATATAAAGATATGATAACTAAATTAGAAAACCTCTACCTTCACTTAAAATGAACTTTAGTTAGGCTAACTTTGTTCCCAAACTCATCCTGATACACCGGGGGGTTAGTTCATTGTTCTTTCTCTCATAAATGCAATTATGTTCACTAAGGGGTGATTTGGTTGGATGTAGATTTACTATAGAGAGGGTGAAACATTGTCGCGAAAGTAAATCCTTAGATTTGATTTCTTGAAATAACTTTGGTTGGATATCGATTTATTGTAACGCCCCGAATTCCAAAATACACTGAATTCGAGATTCCACTGGATCTTTACACTTTTTTCGTACAATTTTACAAGGAAATTAAAATTTTTCACTTTACATCAGAGTTTATATGAAAACTTTGCACTTTACATTTTACAGCGGAAGCAAATTTACAACATTTAAATAAATGTACATCAACATTTGAATAATCTCTAAGCATCTGTGCTTCTTTAATCTTTATCATGTCATTTACCCTGCATACAAAACTGTGGGTACGTCAGTTTATTCAACCGACGAACATTATACACGGCCATCCTCTCTATGCGGGAAATAGTATAACTGATTTTCCATATTTAACAAACACAAAATATCAAACTAAAGGGAATACCTTAATGATGCCGTGTTGTGATTGTGCACTTAGTCCTTAATGCAGTTATTTATATTACATGACACTAATGCACACTTGTTCGGATTCTATGCATCCCATACTACATAGGTCCGAGGGCAAGCCTCTTAATCGTTCTTCATCTTGTAGGATTCAATCCCTCGTCATGACTTAATCTACTACTGTAACTACGGTAAGTATCCTAGATGATCTATGAGTACAAGCTCGTGTACAGAAAACCTGGAGGGGAATCCCACGCCATGTCTTGACTCATCAAGCATGCATTCTGTAGCAATTCAACCTCCTTCATGGCACACGATCCTCTTGCAGTCACCAAACATCCCACAAGCGTCGCCAAGGTCCGATCATTCTGAGTAGTGCCCACGCCATGTCTTGACGCATCAAGCATGCATTCTGTGGCTCACCCCCGCATCGTAAACTCGAAGCTCTCATACTTGTGTTTTTCTCTCACTTTCATCACCTCTTCACTATGTACTAAATCCTTAAATTTAATGAAGTCATGAACAAAATCAATCTCTTAGAGTTAGCCCTCTCACTACTACCGGTCTTATTTCACAATGACCCAAACTGGTCTTTTCAAAATCAACAATCATAATTCATCACTTTTCAATTGCCGGTGTGAGTTTTAGCTACACTCTAATTTTCAATTTCAATTCATAAATTCACATATTTGAGTTGTCATACTCAATAATATTTCTCTTTTCCAATCATGATGTCTAAATTATTCATGAGTCCATAACCATACATGGAATTCAATTATTCATCAAGTAATTCATCAAATATCATTTCCACATTAAAATCACATCACTAATTATATGGTCAAATGAGTATTCACAACTCATAATTGTCACACTATTCTTCAATAAGAATAATTCATACCACTTCACTTCATATATTTCCTTTCTTATTTATATTTCCTTTCTAGCACTTTATTTCAATTCTTTTTGTAAACTAAACTAGTGTAGAACCATACAACTTTTCACAAATAAACTAGTGTAGAACCATAGTTCTATCTACACTTTTGTTCTCAAAAATGTACTCTATTTCATTTAATAACTCCCAATTTATTTTTCATAAATCCCACATAATTTTAGAATAATAATAATATTTTTTTCATAATTTTTTAAACATCAAAACCCATCAAAAAAACATTTTTTTCCAAAAAGTTATATAGTGGCCGAGACCAGGATTCAAACCAACAACCACAGGGAACCCAACCGCACGCTCTGGCCATGTGGCCACTTGTGCTCAGCGGTATAGAAGAGAGCCAGAGAGTTATATACTCTCGGTTCGAAACTGAATTAATTTTAAAAACGCACATAAAAAGGTGGTGTTCTCAAGTATCGAACTAGTGATCCAAGGGACACACCGCACAACACTGTAAATACAACTCGAATTTTAATTAAATCAACTCTCTGTCTAATAACACATTTCGATGTTCAAAAAGCTCTCATTTGAGTTTTGCTTTTACTAAACTTACTGTAAATTTCCAGATTAATTATTCCCATAATAATTTATACTCTAGTATATTAAAAATAATTTTTTCAATAATTAAACACATTTTTTTATACAATTAGCTCAAATTATATGCTACTACTACCACATTTCTTTTTTTTTCGACATTTCTTATCAAATTTTAACATCAATGATCTCTATATTAATAATCTTTATATCAATTCTCTATTTTTATTCATTTCACAAACCCACAAAGTCAAGTCAGTCATTACCATATTATCACAAAAGGTACATTCAAGTGCATGAAACAACATTTCGTCTACTAATAATTGCATATGGTTTTGATGCTAACAATAAATTTTTCTTTAAGCAATCCATGGCTATAATTTATTTACACACAACTTAAGTTTGATGATGGAACCACATACAAGTTATATATCAACATTCCAATCAACTAATAAGCCAATTTTCCAAATTAAAATGTACTCTTATTAATCTTTTTCATGCATCATCATTTCAATTCAAATCTAGCATGCTTCCTAATTAGAAATATGGAAAATAACCCACCTTAATTGGAGAGAAATATAATTTGCAACACCTCCTAAACACAAGTCCTTGCCAAGAGAGCGATCCTCCTCCTCCTCGATGTGCACACGCGCTCCAAGATGCCAACCCGAGCTCCAAGATGCCGGCCTCTCCTTCCTTGGTGCAACCACAAACTCCTCACACACAACTCTCAATCTTTTACTCACTTGCTATACTACTAATAATGTATTCTATACTATAGGTCTTGGAGGAATAATTAGTACAAAAATAACTAGGCTAGGGGGGGTATTTATACTAAAAATTTGGGTAAATGAAAGGCTAGAATTAAACTAGGAGTTAGAAACAAAAGGCTAGGATTCAAGGAGGCGTTACAATAACCAACCATGATCTAGTAACCACCACCCATGACTCCACTCAAAATTTCCTTTTCCCTCCAATGCTTAAAACCGGCCATGCATGGTGCTTTTGCACGGGTACGTGTAATGCACGTGCATGCATTTGTCTCCATTTAACAAAAGTTGTACATTACATTTTCAATAAAAATAATCCTTAAAATATGTTCTACATTACAAGTTATATTTAAAATAAAAATAACTCATGGGCTTTGGTTTATGGCCCAAAATAGTAGTTTATAAAAAGAAGATAAATAAATTAAATTTGGGCTTAAAAAGAAAGGCTTAAGTTTATTTGAAAAAGGCCTTTATATAAAAATAAATAAAGAGCACATATATATCATCATAAAATTTAATACTACCAAAAATATTGGACGTGCATACTACGTGCAAAATAAATAATAAATTTTCATAAATAAAAATCGGGGCATTACATTTATTATAGCTGGAATAGTTTTCCATGGAAAATTAGCTTTGGTTGAGTTGTAGTATTACTATAGCGACCGCAATTTAAAATATTTTTTTACCTTTTCTTTTATTTGAAATTAATCTCAATTAATTAGGGTTTAAAGTAATTAAACTAAATTGATCTTATTAAACTAACTAAACTATAGAACAGAAGAAAAAAACGGGAAAAAAAACTAAGCTAAAAAAATGAAACCCTAAAAAACTAAGCTTAAAGAACCGAGAAAAAACCGAAAAAACCGAAAAAACCGAAAAAACCGAAAAAAACAAGCTTAAAAAGCTAACCCAAAAAAAAGCTCAAAAAGAACCGAAAGAAAAAAACCGAGCCAAAAAAACCAAACATTCAAAATGGGTGATGTGTTGTATATGAGGGACTATAGTCCCACATCGGCCATGTGAGGGGGGGGGGGGGGGGTAGATTTTGTTTATATAGGGTTTTGTAAATAGAGGTGGAGACAAAGGAAATTGGAGAAGTGGAGAGGGATAGAGGGAGGGAAATATAAAAATAAAAAATGGCGAACAGTATTCTTACGAGTGTTTTTGGTGCTAAATTGGCGAAAATGAAAATGAGAAAAAGGTACAAGATTGTGTATTACTGTGGTTACAGTAATGCAACAAATTTTTTTTTATACCCAACCAATGCACTGCTACAATGCTCCCCAAGAATTTTTTTTTTTTTGCAGCTTACTTACATCCAAACAAACCACTCCTAAGTAGTTATATGGAGAAAGGAATGATGACAAAATATTTAAAAAGAAGATGACCTTCAGCTTGTCCATGGTGAAGGCAGAGCTCACAATCCTCATGTGTCTATCCCACTCCGATCCATTAGTTAAAACCAGTCACCTATCCAAGAGAGCCAATATTGCTGGAGTTGGTTTGGTCTTCGTGTAGAAACCAAAATTTATTTGATGGCACTTGTTTTACAAGCTCTGCATCAGTGATACAAAGCCTTGGATTTGTTCCTGTGCAATACAAAACAGTTCTTCCTGTATGCACATCCCGTAACAAAAATGAGAGATACTTACGTATAATCCCAAACGAAAACTATAAAACAAAAAATCTCTTCCAAAAAACTAGACACAAGGATTTTTGAAATCACTCCGGATTTTTGGGATCTGGTCATTTTGAAATCCCCACTCACCCTTAAACTCTAACCCTCATCTTCTCCTACCCCCTGCCTCCCGTCGCCCCACCTCAACCACCTCCCCACGCACACCCACAACCCTAACCCCTTTCCGTTGCTCCACCTCCTCCCTTCCCACCGCCCTATCTTCTCCCGCTGTCTCCCATCGCTCTTCCTCCTCTTATCTCGTCGTCCCACCTCAGCCGCCTCTCCTCCAGTCCACTCTCGTTTCTGCCTCCTATCGCTCATCTTAGCCAGCCACCACCACCCTACCACCACCTCCATCACAACCATCCAGATCTGAACCCAAACCCACTCCAAATCCGAACCGTCATCTCTCATCCGCCCTCCAAGTTCAGATCCTCCTCTAAGTGAAAATTTGAGGAGAGGAAGAGGCTATTGGCTTCTCCCTCTTCCCTTCTCCCACCAAATTATCTCCCTTAATATCCAAATGATTGTTTTCATAATATCCAAATTACAACCAACTTACAATAATCAAGAAAACGATCCTAGTTGTTGTGGGGCAACAGTGTCAAGCAAGTTAAAATTTTAGGCTCAACTTTGACCCATTTAGGTCAAAATGAGTGGGTGCCTAGGGTCTCTCTCATGTCATGCCCCGCTTCCCAAAAAGAGAATACGGAATACAGATAAGTGACTAAGCCCAGCGAATGATTTTCATCATCCATAAGCTGTCAGGATCTTTACAATATTTCACAAGAATAATCAGAGTAGGAAGCAAGAGAAGTCAACCACACATACATAAAAAAATCAATATACCAACCAGTATTTACTTGAAAAAAAATGTAATAATCTCAAATAAATCAGATCTAGAAACAAGTCAATAATCCTTGGTCACATTGCCCAATACAAAATAATCCAAGTAGCAGTTACATTTATTCAAAATAAGCAACAGGAAATAATAATAATAATAATAATAATAATAGCAAGAACTCCAGCATCTAAAATCTCAGATCACCTACTCTATCAGGTAACTTGTAACACATCACAAAATTGGAAATTACAATTTTGCCCTTGTGTGTTACGCACGTGTATTTTGTAACGTATTTTCACTACGCTTTTTGATTACCAACTATTTGTGTATTTTTCATATAAATTTTACCCTATTTTGTGTCAAAAAAAATCTAATATTTCAATATATGTATTTTTAACGTGCTTTTTATGTGTTTTCGATGCACGTATCAATTACATATTTTTCCATCACTAAGTGTGATATTTCTATGTGCATTGATTATTTATTTTACGTATTCGAACTCTTTTTATAAAATGAAAATTTATTTTTTCCTTATTTTGATTAAAATGCATTTTTTAAAAAATTTTGGACGTATGATGCATGTGCAAATTTTCATTTCTCATTTGTTTATTCTCTTTTACAATTTTTATCATGCATAAGTTTAATTAGTTTTCTTTTGACCCATGGACCTAAAAGATAAATCTAGCCTATTAGATTAAATTAAAAGATGACCCATTAGAATAATTAATTTAGTTAAGTATAAATAGAGCCCATGGATCAAGCCCGCTAATTAAAATCTGGTTTAAATTAAGCATGCACTAATACATGACAAGTCATAAACTTTAGTACACATTTAACGTTATAGGATTGTATTAAATTGCTGTGCATTGTGCATGTGTGAATGCACACACACCAAGCTTTTGACCGGATTGCACCTAGGGTATAGGCCGGTTTGGGCATGGTGGGAAGGTGGAGAGTTTGGGAGTTTGGGGGTTGCAAATTTGAAGAGTTGGAAAAATGTAGGGTTGAAGGTTTTAAGATTTTAGAACTTGAAGGGTTGTAAGAGTTAGTTAGGAGAGTTATTAGGTGTGGAAATATGCAAAATAGACCCTCACAAAATCCGATAAATAGAGCCCTATTTTCTCTTTCTCATTGCACCAAAAATATTATCAAAAAGAAAGAAAGAAAAGAAAGAAAGACAGAAAGAACGAGAGTAAGAGAGTAGTATTCTTGTGCTTGGAGACTATTGCTAGGAGAGAAGAACTAGGAGTCCTTGAAGCTAGAAGTGGTGTTCTCCTTTCAATTGTTCAAGCTTCAATAAGGTGGGTGGTTTTTTACTTTCTAATTGTAGAAATGTCATGCTAGCAATTATGAATTGGTTTTATGAGATGATATTGATATGTAGGTAAATTTCATGCTAATATAACATGCTATGAATAATATGGGTGTGATTAAGCAAATAATAGAAGATTTTGATGTAAGAGTTGATACCATGATCCATGTGTTAGAATACCTATAAAACTTCATGTTTGGTAAATGTATATTTTTGAATGGAAATTTTGATGTAAAAAGTAGAACAATTTATACAATTGTATATGATGAAAATTAGTAGTAAATCATGAAAATGGGTAATGAGAAAAAGTAAGAGTTGATTATTTTTGCCATGCATGAACAAAAGAAAAGAATAAATTGTATGAAAAAGGTTAGGAATACTTCTCTTGATAGCAAATAATTTTTTTTTTTTTTGAATTATCTGGATACTAATGAACTCATTTTTGGTTATAAAAGAAACAGTAGGTTTCAATAAACTAAATAAATAATTGTAACTTTATGGTTACCAATAAGAAGGAATTTTGAAAATTTGATTAAGTGTCTAAAATATGAACTAAGAATCTATGAGACACTGTTGGAAAGTGAACTCAGTTTTATAAAATATTTTTAGTCTAATAAGAGAGTTAGATCAATGGAGAATCGAATATATTTTTTTATGAAAATAGAATAACAGAGAGGTACCCTAACAAACACCTAGGAAGATTCTTTGTATCGTTGGGCGCGCTCGGCCTAGTGGTCTGGCATTGCGCTGATCCTCTTGTTGGCTCGGGTTCGACTCTTATGAAGTCCAAACTTTTCTTTTTGTTTCTTTTTTTTTAATCACTCAGATCCGAAAAATAGGCATAAAGGGATTTCGGTGTAGATTTTGGACACCAAGTCCATATGGACTGAGTGGCTTTCGGTTAGGTTTTTGGGTGCTGACTGGGAGCTCACGGGTTCAAAACCCATTGTAAGCTTTTATTTTTTTTGTGTTTATTTTTTAGGGGTTTTGAGAAAAATTAAAATTTGAGAATAAATCCTAGTATTCATATAAAATGAAATGGAATTATTTAAAAATATAGTTTTAGAAATTTTGGAGAAAATAAAAGTAACTTTGAGATAGATTGGGATTTGTCTTCAAAAACTAAATCTTTTAAGAACATGATTTCTATCATTAGAAGAAAAGTAAAATGTTGATATGTGAATTAATTGTCTTTGATTGGGATTATTCATTTATGCTGAATACTTGGTTATTATATGCAAATGAGATTGCAAGTGATCAAATCATGTTTGTGAAAAGAATTAATTTTTTATGAATGATTTATGGATGAATGAGGGAACCATGAATAAAAGTTAAGATGAGACATTAATCAATTTGTGAACAAGTTGAAAGATAAAATTATCTAGATTTAAGACATGATTATTAAAGGGTATTTGTACCCATGTTTCTTGTGCATGAAAGATTATGATTAAAATTAGTAAGACCTCGGTTACTGGCAATATTGGAGGAAAGATTTTTTGAGATATGATTTCGAGATATTGCTGCCGGGCGATCTTGTATTTTGTGAACAAGTCCGGTAGGGGGTAAAACTAATTATAGGGATAATAACTCATTCATGTCTTGAACTAAATAGCTAGGCACATAAGTAGAGATGTAGTAAACTTAGGCAAACGTAAGTGGGTTGCCTCTATATAGTCGGCGGTGGATCTCCGTGGCTATAGACCCAGTCGACGGACTGAGGTTTCCCTGTGGAAGACGGGTTTTTATATTTAAATTCGGGACTTGGCGAAGTCGGGCAGATTGTTTGCCGTCTCCAATGTATATACGTATACCGGGACTGGGGGAACTTGCAGGATGATTCGTACGATGAGGGAACCGTTATAATAGCCATCGGGCTGGGACCCATATTTGTGGAATGATCTAAATCTTGTTTTATTACCGGGTAGTTTTCATGGTGAGGGATTGAACTCTTTATTTTGGAGTACGTAGGCGCTTGCCCCTATATAGTATGGGATGCATAGAATCCGAACAAGTGTGCATTAGTGTCATCCTAGTATAAATTGTGTGCATATGGCATTAAGACATGGCATACACTTATATATTTAGCGTAGTCACATTCTATACTTTATTTATTCATTCAATCTTTTGTGATTTTGTTAAAGTAATGAGATGGTTATATGTACGGCATAGAGAGGATAGCCGAGTATAGCATTTTCGTCAGTTGTAAGTGACTGACATGCCCACAGGTTGATATGCAAGTAATGGACTTTGCTATGAAGATGTTATGATGAAATCGATGAATTATTTGATGAAGTTTTACAAGTTATATTTGTTTTCGAATGTTGTAATTTTTATTCTTCCGCTGTGTAAAATCAAGTAGTATTATGAACTCTGATGTTATTGAAAAAGTTTTAAATTTCTTGTAAAATTGTACGAAGTGAAGTAAAGAGCCTGTGAATTTCTCGAATTCGGCTTTATTTGGAATTCGGGGCGTTACACAACTGGTCACCATAAACTGCAATTTAGCAAATTGCAAGAAGAGGAAAAAGAAAACAAAACGCCCGTCAATGCAAGTTACGGGCCGCTTGTAATGCATGCACAAGTACATAGGAAAAGATAAACAAATAAAGAGTAACAACGGAAAACAACATAGCATGTAATAGGTATGTCAACAAAACATGATAACTAACATGAATCAAAAAACAGAATCAAGTAACATGATATACTAACAAATATATGTAACATGTATCAAGTGTCAAGCAAGCAGGTAAACAGGTAATCAGGTATACAGGTAAACGGGTATCCATATAGCATGCAACATGTGTCATGTTATGTCAAGTCTTGTATTATTAATATCTAGGTAACACTTCATGCGTCCCAGGTTTTTACCACATGGTTGCTCCATTCAAACAAGTTACATTTAGATTTCGTAGTGTAGTCTATAGGTCCGTGTACTCAGGGATCAGGTAAACAGGAACAGGAATAGGTACATGTACAGGTACAGGTAGAACCTACTGGTTCTCTTTCGAGTACACCTTCCTATAGGGAAGTGTGCAGTCGAGTAATCAGGTAAACAGGTAAACAGGTATAGGTAGAACCTAATGGTCATCTTTCGAGTATACATTCCTATAGGAAAGCGTGCAGTCAGGTAATCAGGTAAGCAACTACAGGTAGAACCAACTGGTCCTCTTATGAGTACACCTTCCTATAGGGAAGCGTGCAGTCAGGTAATCAGGTAAACAGGATCGTGTATCATGTAGTCATGAAGCACGTAATAGGTGGGAAACACGGGCCCCCTTCTAAGTACACATTTCTATATTTTCCACTACTAGATCTTTCCCTTAACTCTGGCTTGATTATTTATTATTATTATCAAACAGGCATGTATGTGTCACAAATAGGGCAAGAATAACTTGGTATAAACATGTAACAGGTTCAGATTGAAAGATAAACATGTACAGGTGATAGACAACACATAAAAGGATAGGACAACAAAAATTCTAGTTCAGAACAGCAAGACAGTACTACACCAAATCTGAAATTCCCATTGCTAGAAATGTGCAATTTTGGATCCGTTAGAAAATCTGGAAAATAGACTCTCGTCCGAATCCAGTAAATATATATAAGTCATATGGTATTTCAAAAAATAAGTCTCAAAACATATTTGTATCCAGAAAACATCTTCAGCCAAAAATCAGAAGTTTGTATTCATAAACAGGAAAATTATATAAAACTTGCTGATTAAATCCACGAAAAATCTGGGGTATTCCCTAGTATGTTTAGTAACAGAAAATAAAATTTCATAATTGTCCAACATAGATAGCATACTCAATTAAAATCAGAAAGCAGCAAGATACCGCAGTTTTGTAAACCTTGAATCATACACACATCAGTACTAAAACAGCAATAGATTGCAAAATATAAATCGAAATCCAGATCCGTCGAAAAGGTGATAAATTAGATACAATAGGCTACAATTTATATTCACAAAGTTTTTATAAACAATAAATAGAATCAGGTCGAAATTATTTTTCTTTACTGAACAGTATGAAATTTCTGTATGTATAGAGTTGTTTGCAAGCATAGAATAGTGTATAAAAGTCATCAATTAAATCCACAAAACTTAGGGGTTAATCCCAATCAAGTCTAGTTATACTCAGAAAAATATTGGATCAAAATTTTATCTTTAACATCAGTATAAAAATAGATTATCATACAAAATTCATATAAAACTAGATCTGGAATTTTCTATACATTTGTAGTAAAATAGCCATAACTTGCAACTCATAAATCGAAACTGAGATCTGTCAGAAAATCAGGAAAGTAGACATAATTCTCTATAATTCATATTCACAAATAATTTTCATATACTGACCTTAATAGGGTCTAAAATACTGAACAAAAATGGGGTAACAACAAGGACAAAATTATTCTTCATGCACAAAATCAACTAGATCATATGAAACACATCCAAATCATAACAAAGTATGAATTGTGGTGTATTATATGTCCAAGCAACATAGTATAAGGTGTTTGACAAGTCTACAACGAGTTATACTACAACGAACCCATCAAACATACAAGATCATACAACACCTCATAAGTTACGAACACATGCATGTATACAAGAATTGATTATCTCTAAGTCTAAATTCATGTCGTGTGTGTAATAAGACAACTACGGACGGTCAACACATAGAGACAAGAGATAACAGGGGTTTTGCACAAGAATTTTCTCTAGAACACAACTACACTACAGACGGTATTTAGTACTTGTATTTGCAATAAAAATTAATACAAGTTACTTACCTTATAGTCAACGATGGGAACGGTGCAAGGGGCAAGAAAAACGGGAATGGATTCCCAGGCACGAACACAACGACGAACGAACCCACGAACCATGAACTACGAACCATGAACACGCGATATCCAACACATGCATACAAGAGTCAAGATGATGGCACCTATGGAAAATGACTGCAGCGTTGATGCTGTTGTTGTTTTTGTCTGCCGTTGGAAAGAGAGCGGCACAGTGGGTGCTACTACCGGAGAAGGGTAGGGCGATAGGGGGGTCGCACTGGATGACTTTTGTCGCTGCATAGCACGACAGGGAAGAGGAGGCAGGGCAAACGGAGCGTCGGTGTTGGGCGGCACTGCAGGAGGCACATCGGGGAAGCACAGCTAGGGGGTGTTCGGGGTCTGCGGAGAAGGAGGGTACAGGGGGTTAGTCGTAGGTGGCGCTACACTACAGGGCATCGAGAGGAGGGTGTGTCGGGGTAGGGGATGGGTTCAGGAGACAGGGTGAGCACATGGTGAAGTCGGGTTAGGGTTTAGGAGATGCAGAGAGAGAGAGAGAGCTGAGAAGGAGGTCGGGATGAGAAGATGGGCGGCTAGGTTAGATGAACAAGGGAGAGGGTATTATATATATATATATAGGATAGGATTTTAGGGTTTAGGGGGTAATGGGTAGGGGTTTTTAGTGTATTGGATATCCAATAGAGAATTTGGGAAGGATTATCAATAAGTTTAATTGGGTATAGGATTAGGGTATTAAAGATCCAATAATTGAGATAGTATCAAAAAGAATAATTAAAAAAATAGGGCAAGAACAATTAAAATAATGGGGAACAAAGTAATGGCCCGATTGAACAAAGATGAAATAATATGGGACAGTAGAATCAAGAAAATCAAATAAGGAGATGACAAATCAAATAAATAGATAAATAGAGAATGAAGATCCAAAACACAATCCAAAAGGAGATACAATGTGAATAAATACACCAAAAAATATAGAAAATGGAAAACATGGGTTACATCTCATGTCAGGAAGCTTGGAGGGGGTGTTTGTGTTACCATTGTGTGCGACGATCGTTACAGGTGATACTGTAGTTGACGGAGAACATGGGACAAGCTTGGTGATGAGAGATAGAGTCTTAATTTGACATTTCAGGTTGAATTGGGTGGGATCTCTCTTACCATGGAGCTTGGAGGTGGCATTCGAGTTACTATTGATGTAACGGCATGTTGCCATTGTGGGTAATAGTAGACGATGGACAAGCTAGGTAGTGAGATATTGGCCTAATATTGACCTATTCAGGTCGTATTTGAGGGATGTTTGTAGTTTCTCACGTATCTATAGGCTTGAGTGTTACGATTGTGGCCTCAAATACATGTAGTCACAAAGTACTTGAAGTTAGAGAAGAAGAGGAGAAGATGAAGATAGCAAGAGAAGGCAACAATAGCTAGAAGAAGTGCAGTTGGAGGGTTGCAGTCGAGTGTCCTGGGGTGCGGTCGGTCGATCACCCAAATTAACCCAAGCTGTTGAGTATTCTTCGAGTGTAAAAGGTTTAATAGAGAAGGGGACGGTCGACCATGCAGTTGACCGGTCATGTTTCGAGGTGTTGGCAAGACACGTTGCGGTCAACTGACATTGGTGCTGTGTGTTATTTAGGCTGACGAGTTTAAGGCCCAATAAGATGTATTTGTGTTTATCTTTTAGGATTTACTTGGGGGCTATAAATATGGTAGTAGATGTGAACTCTAGAGCTAAGCAACTCATATCAAGGGTGAGCCGTTATCATTCAACTTCAAGAAGGGATTGTGCCGAGTGTTTCAAATATGAAAGAGAGATTGAGAGTTATAATCTCTTTGTAATATTTGTATTTCTTGGAGAATAAGAAGTATTGGTTATCTCTGCATATTGATTGTGTTCTTGTGAGATCTGCAATTATTGTGGTGGCTTGTTCTTGCTTCATCTAGTTCTTGGAAAGTTTCTATTGCTTGCAGTGTGTGAGTTCCGCTATTAGCACTACGAGTTGTGGTAGATTCTGCAACAAGTGGTATCAGAGCAATGAGTTTGGGATAGCCGTTAGCAAGTCAAAGATCGAGAGGTTCGATGGGAGTGATTTTGCGATGTGGAAGATTCAGATGATCGCGTATCTTTGTTAGAAAGTGTTGGATCCTGTATGCAAGGCAGATAACACTAGAGGGGGGGGGGGGTGAATAGTGTTATAAAAAAACTAAAAAATTATTAAACTTGAAACACCTGTTAAGTCGACTGGGACGAAAAACCAGTCAACTGAATCGACAGATAATTAAAAAGAGGGTTGATCAGCTTGAAGAACAGCAAGTCTGTAAGTCGACTTAATAGGAATACCAGTCGCCTAATCAGACACAGATAGACTATATAAAATGCAGCAAAATTAAATTTACAAGTTAGAAAGTTCAAACCACAGAGAGTCAACAATGCCAACACATCGATATATCCTGGTTCGGTCCTCCCAACCTACGTCTAGTTCCCAAGCAACCCACTTAAGATTTCTCACAATTCTTGAAAAGATTTACAAGAATACCCTACGACCTTTGGCAACAACTATGCCAAACCCATAGACCTCTCTCACCACTAGAGAGAGCAAGACCCCACTCTACAACCTAGAGTGAACACTGACTCTACACCAGGAGCCATTCTCTCCAACCGAGAGTACCACTATCGGGCATTTCAAAGAAATCGAAAATTATAACACCTAAAGCCTTGATTTTTGAATGTGCTTTTTGTATTGAGGCTATAGGTCAACTTGTAATCGTAGTCTTGAACTTAATTGTTATTATACAAGATTGAGATTAGAGAACCAAGTCTAAGAGAGTGAGAGTTCTTTGAAAACTTTGAGTTCCTTTTTACAAACACTTGAACAAAAGCAAAGACTTGTTTAATGCATGGGTAACCTTTTCCAAGTGAAATCTGAACTCTATTTATAGAGTAGAAACTCCAGAGTCATTGGAAAATAGTTAGCCAACTGCCATCAAACAGTAGAAAATATTTTGAATTCGAAAATCAAACTTAAACCCTCAGAAAACTATCAAAAACTGCTCAAACAGTCGACTAGGTTGCCAAAGGAGTCGACTGGTCAGAGCTTGAGTAAGTTCAGATTGTTTTGTACTTGAACAGTCGACTGATTTAGCAAAGTAAGTCGATTGGTACTTGAAAGCTGAACTCATACAAGCTTGAATTTGACATTTTTGATTTTAGTAAACTTTATTTTAGCCCTAGGGGATGTGATTGTGAGCATCAAGGCTATTACAAGATTTCTAAGCAGGCATATCAAAGATTACAAATTTGTACATCAATTTATATAAACACTCTTTTGTTCTTGAGCTGATCACTTTGAAAATCTTTGAAGCTTTGAATGACACTTGTCTTGTAGCTTGATCTTGAACCTTGAAAGCTTTGGGTACACACTACAAGAGACATGTTGAATAGAACATATGTGTATCGTGTTGTATTCATCAAAATCAAGAATCTACATTTTCTAGATGGTTCGTTGTTTGATGAGAAGCCGGAAGGTGGAGACAAGGATGTGAAGATCTTGGCAGAGTGAAATTGTTTGGATCAGAAGGTGCTAGGGCAGATTCAGTTGGGACTGAGTAAGTAGTCATTATTTCATATCTCGAAGGCAAGGACCACAAAGGAGGCTATAGAAATTTTTACGGATATGTATGAAAAACCATCGGCATCTAATCAAATTCTTCACTTGAAGAAATTGATTAATATGAAGTTGAGGGAAGGGGGTTGATTAGCAGAACATTTGAGTAGTTACTGTATGGTTTACAATCAGATGGAAGCTGCCAGTTTGAAGTTTTCAAAGAGGTGACAGTCATTATCTACTTTGTTTGATAGTTATGGTACGGTGGAACATACTTTTATAGACACTATGACAGATTTGACGATTCTACAGGATGTGGTGTGTAACATTCTGAACGAGGATGTGAGAAGGGTAAGAAGCAGGGAATTTCCATCATCATCTTCTAGAGATTCTGCAATGAAAATTGAGAAGAGACGTGAGAGATCTAAGAGTAGTCGAAGAAGAAAGGATCAGTGTAGTTCATCTGAGAGTGGGTCTGATAACAACGATGAGGAACATGGAGTTAAGTGTTGGTATTGTCACAAGACGGGTCACATGATGCACAATTGTAATGCTTATATGAAAAGGAAGCAGGAGAAATCGAAGTAATACAAACTAAAGGAAGCCAATGTGGTGTCCGATGAAATTGAAAAGTTATGCTTATCAGCTAGGGAAGAGTTGGGCACGCGAGATTGGTGCATTGATTTAGGAGTTTGTTTTCATTGTACTCCGAGGAGAGAGGTGTTTGATAACTACAAGGATAGTTCTTTTGGAGATGTGATCATGGAAAACGGTCAGAGGTGTCTTGTATGAGGGGTTGATACTGTTCTCTTGAAAGCCAATGATGTTTAGAGTATTTTCTTGCTGGAGACAAGGCATATTCCAAACTTAAGGTTGGATGGCTAGGCAAAGAGGGTTTGTCTATTACAGTTGGTAGTGGGGAGTGGCGTATAGCTACCGGTTAAAGGGTGATTGCAAAAAGGAAGCATGGGGGAATGTTGTATTTTCTTAGAGACGTAAGAGGCATTTCTCTTGTAGTTGACTCTCAGCCGGAGTCGAGTAGTACGTTGTGTGGGATGCAACTGGGTCCTTTCATTTTTGGGAATTCAGGGGAGGTTATTAATTATGTGGGAGCTGCTGGCCATGAGAGTAATCCTAGAGTGCAAGACGTTGATGCGGTAAGGGTACTTTGTGATATGGTAGACAAAGCTTCAAGTCGCTCTTGTGAGGTAGAAAGCACTGGTATGATATGCGGGGTGATGTTGATGAAGGTAACTGAAATGGGCTGTAGGGGTTGAACACTCTGCAGATTTTTTGGAGGTGTCGTCAACGGAAACTTCTAGTGCAGAGGGTGCATTGAGAGGCTTTGAACCATGCCCGGTGTTAATAGAGATTCAGCGAGTTGGGGAGTCTTGTAACACGGATTCTGACACGAGAGGTCGTTTCTCTGGTATTCGTGCTCTATTGGATTGGTTGAGCACATCCTTCATGAAGTGATGAGGGGTGGTTGGTGCACTCTACATGGTGGAGTGGCGGAGGTGCTCTTCATGAGAGTGGGGAGTACTTTGGTCTTCCATGAGAGTGGGAGCGATTGCAGAGATAAGGCGATGTAAAGATTACAATAACTTTGAAGTGTTATATATTTGGTCCAAGTGGGAGATTTTTAGGATTGTGGCATCAAATACATGTAGGCACGGAGTACTTGAAGTTGGAGATGAAGAGGAGAAGACGAAGACTGCAAGAGAAGGCAATAACAAGAAGAAGTGCTTCTGGAGAGTTGCGGTCGACTGTCCTAGGATGAGGTCGACCGACCCAAGCTGTTAAGTATTCTTCAAGTGTACATGGTTCAACAGAGAATGGGACGGTCGACTATGCAGTCGATCAGTCATGCTTCGAGGTGTTGGCGAGACACGTTGCGGTCGACCGACCCAAAGTGCGGTCGACCGGCATCGACGTTGTGTGTTATTTGGGATGACAAGTTTAAGGCCCAATAAGTTGTATTTGTGTTTATCTTTTAGGGTTTACTTGGGGGCTATAAATATAACAGTAGATGTGAACTCTAGAGCTAAGCAACTTATATCAAGGGTGAGCCGTTATCATTGTTCAACTTCAAGAGGTGATTGTGCCGAGTGTTTCAAAGGTGAGAGAGAGAGAGAGACTGAGAGTTGTAATCTCTTTGTAATTTTTGTATTTCTTGGGAAATAAGAAGTATTGGTAATGTCTGCATATTGATTGTGTTCTTGTGAGATCTTGCGATTATTATGGTGCTTTGTTCTTGGTTCATCTAGTTATTGGGAAGTTTCTATTGCTTATGGTGTGTGAGTTCTGCTATTAGTACTACTGTTGTGGTAAACTCTGCAACATTGAGGTGGTGTTTGCGGCACTGTCGGGGGCGACGATAGCTCTCATTGCAAGGTGGCGGTGATAGTCAACAGTGGTCAAGCTAGGGGATAAGAACGAGGTCTCAATTTGCACATGGTTATGTTAGATTGGTGGGTGTCTGCAGTGTTTCTCGTGTTAAGGAGCTTGAAGTTGATGTTTGTGTCATTGCTGGGGGCGACAGCGGCTGTGGTTACGAGTAACGGCAAGAACAAATGGTGTAGGAGCTTAAGTTGGCACAAGAAACTTGTTCTGGCGATGCTGTAGGATTAGATTTTGCTGTATTACTAGGTTTTCCTGTGGACATGTGCCTACGACACATTTCCGTGAATGATGTAGCATATAAAAAGCCCTATAAAAAGTTAAATATATGCACGTCTTCGTGAAGAATGATTTATATAGATGTGTATTTGGCAGTAGACATTGATGTATTCTGAATTAAGTTGTTCATTGGTTTATATTTTGCAGGATCATTTGTCAGGACCTCGGGAATGAAAAAGAGTACTGTGAATCTATAACAATAGTGGATCGAAATCACTTGCCAGCGTGCCATAAGTAGCAATTCAGTTGCTAATGCAGTTATCGCCTCAAATTGCATCAGTTAATTCCCCATTGTCATATTTTCATGTAGTTAACCATGTATGATTTTTAAAAAGTTGTTAAGAGAGAGAGAGAGAGAGAGAGCTTGTTGTGATGTACATGTGAAGACATTTTGTTAAATGTGATCATGTATAATTACATCTCCATATTAATATATCTAGTATTCGTATATTGGAGAGTCTACTGCAAATTTGATCTGAAACAGGCTTGTTGGCCCCAATTTTTGATATATTTCAGTATATGAGATATTTTACATTCTTAGGCTTATGTGTTTTGTGTGAGAGATGATGTAAGTTATAGAAAAAAAAAAGATACATGGAGGTAGAATGAATAACAGAGATGACAACATTAGCCCCAACTCCCCAAAATAATTACAAAGTGATTCACACAAAACACATAAGCCTAACTATTAGGCATTTCAAACATTATGAGAACATGAAGATTGCAGCTGGATTGGCGACTAAACTCGCCAAAAATCACGATCAAGGATGAAAAATCATTGTAATGAAAAAGGAATCAATTAAGTCAAAACCAATGGTTATTTCTAATCTAGAATACTAATAGGAATTTTAGTAAAAAATTCGACATAATCTCCCCTAAAATATTAGCCATTTTACAGCAATTCCTTACGAACTTCTGTTAACAATTAAAAATACAACATCACAGGCAGTTAATATCAATCCTCCACAGGCCAATCCAAGCAACATCACACATGCAACATATATATAAGGCTCTGGGGGGGGAAAATCTTCATATGATGCAAGATACAAAATAAAAACCAAGATTTCGTTTGAAAATATAATGGATTTTTAGAAAAATTTTGAAAAACCACATCGAACCTAATACTCCACAACTTTGCGGGTACGGGTTTTTATATCACTATATTATATCATCATCCTATACAGATACTTACATCATCTCCCAAAATACTAAATATTACACAAATTTACATAATCCCTCATTCTACATAACTAATACATCATCCACCAACCCTACTACCCAAAAAAAGATTACACGGTTGTTACAATAGGAATCAAACACAGTGCTTCGAGTCTTCAATATGGATAGTTTTATCACGAAACAGTGAGCCTAAAAAAACAGTAAGAGTTTTTCAAGAATCAATCAAAACCAATAATAATTTAAAAAAACAAACAGTAAGAGTTTGGAGAAAAATTTTGTCCAAAACCTTTCAAACTGGATGATGTACAAAAGAGATTGCCTTGAAAATCAATGGTTTCAACCCAACATGTTCTTCATCACCCTACCAAAAGTGAAAGTATCAATATGTACATAACGGTTCTGAGTGTAGACAACAATTATTTGAATCTAACTCATCACAGTGCATTGTTGAACATGTAACTCATCTTCTATATTCAACTCCAGTATTCAACAAATCAACTTGTGTATTCAACTTCTATGCATTCAACTCATCAAAACACTAATAAACTTCTGTATTCAACTTCTATGTAATGAATCTAACTCATCACATATTGTACAATTACTTGAAATATTACTCATCACAGTGCACTTTTGATGATAATCTAACTCATCAAAGACAAAAAAAGAATGAATTAACTTCTGCATAGTATTACGAAAGAATTGTACAACACAGTGCACTGTTGAACAACCTACTCATCAACATTCAACTAAACATTTTCAAATTGAAGAAACAACATACCTTAGAATCCTGCGAGACTGCGACTTCGCAAAATCATGAATCATCTCTCATCGAAATCAATGGCGGAAAAACCTATAAAATTTGAAATGATCAAAACTTCATCATCCAAGATTAAACTTTAGATATAGACTAAAGTTAAACTGTATAATATGTGATTAAACCTTAAATTTTGAAACAATGTGCACAGCTAGAGAGAGAGATTAAACTATAAAAGCGAAGATATGTCAAGCTTATGTAACTTTTGTATCGTAAGTTATGAAGCTAGAAATAATCTGAAATGAAAGCTAGAAATATTTCAAATTAGTCAGATTGTTAATTACATTGTGTTCAGTTAAATAGGAGACATGCCTTGGCAATTTTCTCAATATGATTGTTAATTACACATGGTAATTACACATTGTGTTCCTATTAAATAGGAGAAATGCCCAGTCAGATTCTAAATTACACATGCTAAACCCTCATCTACTATGGAAAATATTTATTCAATATGATTTGGCAATTTGTAGGTTTTCATATACTATGGCATTTGTAGGTTTTCTCATATGCTGCATTTACTATGGAAAATATTTATTCGATATGATTTGGCAATTTATAGGTTTTCATATACTATGGAATTAGTAGGTTTCATCATATGCTGCATTTGGCAATCTACAAGCAAACCTAGACTCAAACCAAACTAAAGTATATTGTTTTCACCAACTCTTTCTAAAATAAAATAAAATTGACCTCATAGTAGATCTGTAAATTTCTGTAAACTCACAACATAATGTTAATCGGTTTCATGCTCAATAAACAGAAATGCTAATGTATAAATACAATTTTCTACTTCCAACTGTCAATGCCTAAAATTCATTAAATAACACTTTTTACAATAAAAATTGCAACTCCTTTCTATTCTTTAGGTTCCTTCTTGAAATTCTTTTAAAGCCTGCCTGTAAGATCTAAAGGAAGAGTGTAGTTCAGCAATTTCTGCCAGGGTTGTTTTAGCTTATCCTAGACAACTATCAAAATTATTGTATAATTCTAACAAATTAATAATAACCTGCTCCTGTGTACCTGATTAAATCTCTCAAGGATGATTAAATTTAAAAACTTTAGAAATTGAAGCCTTAAAATTAAAATGACTGCAAGTGTGATACTTAATGAACATCAAAATTCTAACTTTTTAACCAAGTAAATAAAATAGACATCAAAATGCCCTCCTAACCAATTTCAATCTAAGATCCATCATTTTTTGAAGACAAATCTGAAGCTTACTGAAAAATCCGAACGTATCCATGTAAAACCATTTTTGTAACCATCTATAACTAAGAATTATGAGCACAGAATAAATCTAAAAAAATTATAAATTGAAATCTTAAAATTAAAATGACTGCAAGTGTGATACTTAATGAACATCAAAATTCTAACTTTTTTAACCAAGTAAATAAAATAGACATCAAAATGCCCTTCTAACTAATTTCAATCTAAGATCCATCATCTAAATTTTGAAGACAAATCTGAAGCTTACTGAAAACTCCGAACATATCCATATAAAACCGTTTTTGTAACCATCTATAACTAAGAATTATGAGCACAGACACACCCACATAACACATTTTCAAATAGTTATACTAAACGTTCGAAGAGGAAACATTAAACGTTCGATGAAAAATTAGATGAAAAATTTTAAAACCTGCAACCCTAAACAGTATCAATTAGATGAAAAATTAGGCAGAGTTACCAAACACCACCCTGCATGAATCATAAGTTAAGGGTCAGAAGATATTGGTTTGTATAGATGGAAACTAAAGAGAAGGGTGATTGTGGTGGCAAGGCATAGGTACCATATGAAAAAGGAGGGTTCAATTCCCATCTCTCTTAAAATAATAAAGGCATTTCTAATCAGTTTCTTCTTAAAGATGATAAAACATCTTACATCAAAAGATAGTTCTTCTTAACAGGAAGAGCACATTCAAAAAATAGATGCTTTATTGACCACAAATGATCCAATCCTATTTGAATTGAATTTCTGTTGAAAGAACCTGCAATGCACTTATGTTCCTTCACTTATATTTACTAGAAGTTAATCACACATCCCATAACCCTCACCACTAAATCAAGTCATGGAGTAGAGATGAGAACTTTTAACATGGAAAAAGTGTTAAACACACTTTATTTTCTAATCCTCTTCACACAGACCTGGTTTCATCCCATTACAGGGGCGCTCTACTTACGGAGGGTGTTGCGGAGAGTATTGCAGTCTAACTACAAATCTCTCAATCCTCACAGCTTCGGGTGTTGGTGTAATGACAGATAACATTCACTGAATTATCATGCCATTACTCACAAATAGTTCCAGTAGAATTAGCCAGTAATACAAATGGTATGTGAAGGAAATAATAATATTTTAGCTCTTCTATTAACCCCATGCACTTACAAGTATGAAAAAATATATGTAATTTTTGGTTGTAGCATAAACAATGTGTACGTAAATATTTGGGTTGAAGGATTGTAGCTATTGTTGTATGGAAATAGAAGGGCCTCCTTCAGGTGCCTACAGCTATACAATCCATGTTGATAAATAGATCAATTCGGGAGCCGATTTAGATACTCCTTACCATACAGATTTCCTAATTTCCTAAGTGATGCACTGCTGCAAACTCAAAAATATGTTTAGTGCCAGCAACATACTAACTCAGGCTCATTAACAACTATGACATTTCACCTTCAGGCCTCAAAATAGATTCTCACCCAGTAAAATTTGCAGCCTACTTCCCTGACTTCTTTCCAATCGAGATTATTATGCTCTTTTTAATGGAGAACCTCAATGCTCATGTAAACAACATAAAAATAAGTATTTTTTTAAAAAAAAGGCTAAATAATTACCCTACATAAAGAGGAGATCAGCATCTCTCTTCTTGGCAGTTCTGATCGGCCTACGGTGATCTACAGAGTTATCACTCACATTTAAGTTGTCGGGGAGGATTTCGAGCGGGTTGTCGGAGGGAGCTGGGTTTGGGGGGTAATCTGAATCTAACAGTACCGTAACTAAGAGTTGGATAACACTTACAAACCTAAAATCTGAAGCTTACTGATAACACTTACAATCCTAAAATTTGACCATGAAACCCTAAAATTTGCCTAAGGTGAACTTACGTGCAAGTGACGGAGCTTCGAGTGCGAGTTTCGCTGAGGTGGAGGTTGGGTTGACAGAGCTTCGAAGGAGGTCGGGAGTGCAAGTAGGTGGAGGTTGGTGGGGTCCATAGTGAGGTGGCGGGGATGGTAGTTGGAAAGGATGAGGCTGGCAGGGGTTCGGGATTTTGGGAAAAAAGAGAGAGAGAGAGGGGGGAGGGGGGGGAATCAGGATGGGGGAGAGTGGGGGGAGGGGGTTTTGATTTGGGGAAGAGAGAGAGAGAGAGACAGAGGTGGAAGAGAGAGAGCGAGAGAGAAGCGGTAAAGGGAAAATGTGTTTCTGAGTTGAGAGAGGGAGAGAGAGAGAAATTGGTTTTGAGGTTTGAATTTTGGGGGAAGAAAATGTTATTGTGAGAATCAATCTGGACCATCGATTTCTTTGAAATTGAAGGAGAGCCACTTGATAGCTTTCTTTGTGTTTTATTATATAGATTTGTTTATTGGTTGGGGAGTATAATTTCCATAACCTAGCCTGTTGAGTTTCATGAACATCATAATCTCTATTTTTTGTTGTATATTTTGTTAAATTCATTTTAATGAAATGCGAGGCCCTTCAACACACCATTAACGTATAAAAAAAGTTTCGAAAAGCAAAATCTATCAACATTTTACTTCATCTGGACTATTAGTTGTAGTCTAGTAGAATTAGGTCAGCACTTGATCATTTAGATTTAGCTAATTGATTGTTTTCATGGTTTTCATGGCTTGTATTGGTAATGGGTGCCAATACGGTGTAGAAGTTGTCAGTTATTTGGTAGGAGAAGAAATAGCCAAAACCTCACTAATCATATAAAACAGAGGATGTACCATTTGTAGAAAATGATGAGATGGGATGATTTTCTTGATTCCCAGGTAGGAGATTTCTCCAAGCTGTGACTGGACTAAGCTTTTATGATAGAAAAGGCTCCTCAAACCCTATTCCAACTTATAGACTAAAAAACACATCATTCAAAACACCATGAATAAGAGTAGAGAAGAAGAAGAATACCATATTGAGATGTCCACTTGAAGTAATAGGGAAGAACTCTCGGGACGATATCATGGGAGTAAATGTCCAACTCTGTCACTATTACTTCTTTAAGCTCTTGATCTCATCAACACACCTCGACCAAACCTTGTACTTTGGTCCTCCAATACCAAAACTTGTACTTTGGTCCTCCAATCCCTTGTAACCAGAACTTTGTTATCACATAAGACCTCCATATTAGAGACAGGGCCGACCCCCACTTTGAGGCTAGTGAGGTGGCCGCCTCAGACTTCCGATTTTTTTGCAATTTTAGAAAAATTATATTGTAATTAAGCGTCCCAAAAAATAATTATTTGGGGTTTTTGCCTTGGGCCCCCGAAAACTCAGGGCCGACCCAGAATAGCGACACCAGTGCCTTCCACAAAGTTGAGATCAGAATCACCCACCCCCCCTCCCCCCAAAAGCTCCCAAAATCAAACCAAAATAACCTATTTTTTCTAGCAATCCAAGGTCATGAGCTTTTGAAAGAATCTGATATGAATGAATGGCCTCCATCCGTTATATCAAAAAAAAGATATGAATGAATGGCAGTGTATTTGTATATAGTGTGGTTGTGATGGTAGTGTGTAGGCAATTAAACAAAAATGGGGTCATTGTGGATTTGTATAAAGAATAGCCGTGATGGCTAATTCTAGGTTATTAATAAAAATGAGATCATTAATGAACTAATCAATTTGGATGATAGTCCCGGTCTGTGAAGGTGACAAATCTAGATGTGTGAAAAGTGAAATAATGAGGAAAATATGGGTGCAATTAAAATTGTAGGGTCTCCTATATATGACTACCTTCCAAAAGAAAACAATTAAGAACATTCCTTTATTTTTTTTTTGTTTGATAACCAGATGGTGCTGAAGCCACAGTAAAATGTACTAGTATAATGTACGTGTGATGCACGTCTAAAAAAAATAAAGTTATCAAATTAAATGAATATATATTGAATAAGAAAAAAAAAGTATATATTTGAATGTTTTGATTTGGGCTACACGTGGGGTGCACATTTATATTTGTGGGATATAGTTTTGACGTGTATTATACGTGTTTATATAGTTACAAAGTTAGGGTTTGTTTGTTACAAATTCCAACTCTCCCATTATAATAGTAGAGATTACAGCAAAAACAAGTCACCATTATAGGTTCAGAATAATCTTCAAATACCAGCATCCAAAGTTATAAAAAATCCTTATAACAGCATGTTAAGATAAATCAGAAAGATGAAAACAATACTGAATATTGAATTAAGAAATAAATGAGTATAATATCTCCCATATATAGAAGTGAACCAAATACAAAATCAGCCCAATACCCAATGTGGGACTATAATATCTAATACCCCCTCTCAAACTCATGGTGGGTCAAACAGTGTGAGTTTGCCTACTAAATATCGAAATCTCTGAACAGTATGAGATTTGGTGAAAAAGTCTACCATCTGCTGTGATGAGGTAATAGATTGAAGAGAAATAGTCTCTACTTCAAAGCGCTCACGAACATAATGACAGTCAATCTCTATATGTTTTGTTCGCTCATGAAAGACCGGGTTGCTTACAATGTGTAGTGCACTCCGGTTATCACAATGAAGATGAGTAAGTCCTGAAAGAGTGACACCCATATCTGATAAAAGCCAACGAACATGAACAATATGTCTAGTAGTAGCTGCCATTGCTCTGTACTCAGCTTCGGTCGAAGAACAAGCAACAACTGCCTGTTTCTTACTTCGCCATGAGATCAGCAAATTGCCAAGAAATATACAGAAACCGGTGGTAGACCGTCTGGAAGTAGGATCACCTGCCCAATCTGAATCAGAATATGCACTCAGCTCTAATTTATATGTAGCAGACATGAATAATGAGCGAGTAATAGTACCCCAAAGATATCTGAAAATCTGAAGAAGAGCACCGTAGTGAACTGATGTTGGAGCAGAAACAAACTGACTGACAACATTGACTGCATGAGCAATATCGGGTCTGGTATTGCATAAGTAGACACGCTGTCCAATAATATGTCTATATCTAGTGGGATCAGGAAGGACCTCACCATCAGTGGGACCAAGCTTCACATGAAGCTCTAAGGGTGTATCGGCTGATCGACTGTCTGAAAGGTATGCAGCGGAGATAATATCTTATGTGAATTTCTGTTGAGAAATGAGTATCCCCCGAGATCCATGAGCAATCCCTAGACAAAGAAAATAACATAGTCTGCCAAGGTCTTTTATATGGAACTGTTGGTGAAGGTATTTCTGAGTGGATGAAATGCCTGCGAAATCATCCCCAGTAATGATCACATCATCAACATAGAGTTGTGAAAGTACCCTTCTTGCGGTGATGACCGCATAAACATAGAATGGTCCTGAGAACTCTGAATAAAATCAGCCTTGGTGATGACAAGACAAAAACACTCAAACCAAGCTCGAGGGGCCTGCTTCAAATTATATATAGCCCGACGCAGCCGGCAAACATGACGAGGAGGAGTAGGGAGGCCGAGAGGAGGATCCATATAAACAACCTAAGATAAGGTACCATGAAGAAAAGCATTCTTCACGTCCATCTGGTATAACAGCCACTAAGGGATAGCTGCAACAGCAAGAAGAGTGCGAACAATAGTCATCTGTGCAACGGGAGCAAATGTCTCATCATAATCAATGTCATGCTCCTGAGTAAATCTTCGGGCTACTAGATGAGCCTTGTGCTGCTCAATAGATCCATTAGGTTGATATTTGACCTTGAAAATCCACTTGCAGCTAATAGGCTGAACGCCCTCTGGCAGAGGAACGACAACCCAAGTGTCAGTCTGATCAAATACACTGAATTCCTCTGCAATATCTTTCCACCATTCGGGATATTGAATTGCATCATGATTGTAATACCCGAGATTTTCTAAATAGTGTTTTTAAGATTTATAAATGAATTAAAATAAATTTTGGGTATTTAATGAACATTTTCTGAAAATTTATCTTTTTACACGTGCAAAATACGTGCAAATATCTTCTTGAGGAGTTCAAAGTCAAAATTTACTTTGGGGAAACTCATTATTTATTATTGGATATTATTTGTGAATTTTCTAGAATTTTCTGATGATTATTAGACCTATTTGTAAATATTAAAAAAAGAGAGAATTTTGTGTAAAATTACGACTTGGAGTGAAAACTCCAGATTTTTTGATTTTTGGGCTGGGTATGATGCCTAGTCAACTCAGGAGAAAAGAGTTTACCTTTTGTTTTAATAAATTTGATTTATTTTACAAGTTTTGATAAAAGAGGATCTTTTTGCAAAATTGCCTTTAGAGGGGTGAAAATGCAAATTCGTAATCTTGGGTTTTTCAAATAGTGCCGACTGATATTAGAAGAGGCCATTTTGATTTTTAGTCTCAATTAAATTGGTTTTATCTAATTTCCTAGTTTGGGGATCCATATATGTAAAGATGTACTTTAAAGGAGTATTTTGCAAATATCTTCAAAAACCCTTGATCCCCCTCCCGACCTATTTAGGGTGAAGTGCAGCCATCTCTTTGCTACACAAAATAAGGGATTTCTTATATCTTATTTTATTGGAATTCTAAAGCGAGGATCTTGGATTTCTTGCGAAGGAGGGATATTTCTTATTTTCTATTCGTCTTCGTTCGATGTCTTCAACAAGATGAGTGATACATTTGTTTTGTTTTGTTCCTTGAATGTTGTATATGGTGGTTCATCTACTAGAAAGCATGCTAGGGTTTGGGTATGAATATATATATGATGGATTGTATGAATTGAGGAATTAAATTATTATCTTTTATGAAAACCTAGTTATTTATGAGTAGAATTGCATGTGGATGATTTGAGATTATTAAATAATCTAATATAAATCATGAGCAAGCTATTTCTTTTGGGTTAATGCTGATTTGTTTGAGTATGGTGAATGTTATGCCTAAATTGATTAAAGAAGAGATTTTGACTATTAATGAGTTTGGATGAGTGCAACTTGATTATGGCAATGTTAAATTTGTTTATGTTCATGAGTTAAAAAAGGTGATTGAGTTGAGGAATTTTGAGAAGGACAAATGAATTAAGTGACCATGTCTTGAGAATTGGATTTGTGATAATTGAATAGGATTTGATGCAATATGATAAATTTGGAGATTTGTGATTTTGTGAAAGATTTTACTTGAATTTTAATTACTTAAATACTAAGATTAAATCTGGATATTTTGTTATTTCTAGTTGATGGGATTGTGAAGTTTCTTTGGTGCACAAACATGCACGAAAATTTTACATGAATATCGTATTTCATTGCTTTTGAAAAAATTGAGTCTTTGTGTGTTTTCGGAGGATTTGACTATATCTCAACTTATTTTTGTATTGATACGGTTTGGAACATAATATGAAGTTAATTTGATGTATGATCGATTCCTAGAAACTCTATTTTTTGGATATGTGCACAAATTCATATTCTAATTGGAGTAAATCAACAAATTGTGATTTGTATTAATTCAAAGTGGTTTTGATTATGTTTTTTATGGACTCTTATATATCCTACAAGTCGTATTTGATCATATCAGAAATATACTTTTCACAGAATTCGTTTTTATAAAGTAAAACTCCGTATCTGTTGAAATGTGCACAACTAAAAAACTGCAGTTTGCAGGTCGACAGTCGACCGTTGCTACCTGATTGCTATTGTGACAGTGTAAAAATGGCCTGAGGCCCATCCAGGGCCCAATACAATTCCTACTCAGAAAAGCAAGAATAACAACCTGGTTCGGCTCCGGACCCCTTCAGGGTCGGCGCCGAACCTCGTGTTTGCCCTCACAGTGCCGGCTTCCTCGTACTGACGAGCCTCAGTATCCCCCGGAGTCCGATCCGGAGCAGTCCCTCAGGCCGTCCCCCCTCTCTGGCGGGGCGGAAGGATGACCTGGCGCAGCCTAGGCCCTCCGATTCCCCCAGAGGCACAGAGGACTCACGATGGGCCACGTCAGCTCCAAATACCGCCAAGGGTTTCGCCACGTCAGCCCTATACCACTCCTGGTATCACCACAACCGCCCTAAACCCCCTGGGCCTTCTGCCACGTCAGGCCCATGGGCTTTCGGATCCAAACCCGGCCCCCAAGCGGAACCAAACCCGGTTGGGATTCTCTATAAATACTAGACCCTCACCCACCTTTTGGAGGTAATCAATCTTTTGCCACTTAAATATACCTAGTTATTGCTACTCTCTCACAGAGACTGACTAGAGCGTCGGAGGGTCCGCCACCGGGACAAACCCCGGTGTTTCAGGACCGTCTGCAGGTACACAAGACCTCGGATCCGACCCTTCCGATCCGAGCCCAACCTTCAAAGTCTTTCCGAGCTCATCGTAGGCCCTAGAAGGTCAACCGAAGGTCGGCAGACGAGCGGCAATCTCCTTCAATACAAATTGAGTTCGAACTCACACCTGGTGCTTCCACACGTGTCTCAGAAATAAGCCGCATCAGGTTGGCGCCGTCTGTGGGAAACAGCTGCTCCAGAAGCCGATCCGACCCAGACCCTCAAAGGCCATCGACAGCCGAATCCTCATGGCCTCCAAAGGCAAGGGGGCTGCTTCCTCCGTCAACCAACGGGACTCGCCCCCACCCACCAATAAAGCCAGGCCACGCCCGTCGAAACACAAGGCTCCCTCTCGGGAGTCCCAAGGGAGCGTCGGCCGGCCAGCCCAGCCCGACCTCTGGGGAATAATCCTCAACCGCAAGATTACCCGCAGCAGGAGAAGGGCCGCTTCCAACCCGGCCCCGAACCGCCCGAGGCCACCGTCCGAGGTACGCAGACCCGCGCTCAGCCGAGTCGGAAGACAACCCTCGGACCAACCAAACCGGGCCGAAAGAGCCCCCGTCACTCATAAGGAATTCCAAGACTTCCGAAAAGAAATGCTGGGAGCCCTCCGACGGGCCCCCAGGGAAGAAACCCTCCATTCACAAACGGGGTCGGACGCTGAAGCCAGCGCGTCCCGCCCTTCAACGATCCAGCCGGAAGACGATGACGTACTCCTAAGACGCCTACAAGAAATGGAGGACCGCCTCGATCACATAAGGGACGGCGGCCAAAGAATGGCTCAGGGGTACAGACCTGTCCGTCCACCCTTCTCCGCCCCCATCCTCCAAGCGGAAATACCCCGGAATTTCCGACCCCCTCAATTCGAGACCTACGACGGCGAGGGAGATCCTGCTGATCACATGGAGGGTTTCAAAACCCTCATGATGATTCACAGCGCCTCGGATCCCCTGCTCTGCTGAGCCTTCCCCGCCACCCTTCGGGGTCCTGCTCGCGAGTGGTTCTCGAAACTCGCCCCCGGCTCCATTTACTCCTTCGACCAACTCGAGGGCAATTTTCTTGCCCATTTTGTCACTAGCCGGAAGGCCGAAAGGACCAGCGCCTCATTGCTTGGGCTCAAACAGATAGAGGGGGAATCACTCAGAGTGTTCGTCCGGAGATTTACTGCTGAGGCAAGGTCGGTCTCCTCCCTCGACCCAGGCGTCGCTTCAGCGACATTCCGACACAACGTCCGCCCGGACAGCTGAAGGCCTCTCTGGCCAAGAGACCCCCCGTCGACTTCCCCGACCTCCTTAATAGGGTCGAGAAATACATTAGGGCAGAAGAGGCCCTTAACCCCGAAGATGCCAGGGATGCCACCGGGAAAGGAAAGCGGAAGACCGAGGAAGGCGAACCACCGAAGAAAGCTCCAAGGGACCCGGGGGCCATAAAGAAGGTCCCGCCAGTCCCCCGCTTCGAGAGGTACACTCCCCTGACGCATAACATCTCCGCCATCCTCTTGGAAATCGAAGACAAGGGCATTGTCCGACTACCCCCCCGATCTAATAACAACAAGAATCGAGACCAGCGCTTTTACTGTCGCTTCCACAGAGATCACGGGCACGAAACCGACCAATGCCGAGCCCTGAAAGACGAAATTGAAGAACTCATTTCCAGAGGATACCTCCGAGAGTTTACCCGAGAAGGCCCACGGGATCGGCGAGACGCTAGGAACCGGAGGCAATCGCCTCCGAACCCTGCTCCAAACCAGTCCCAGAATCGGGACCCCGACTCCGAGGGAGCCGCGGATATCCCTTTCATCTTGCACTGTGTCCACGGAGGGCCGATGGGAGGCGAATCAAACACTTCCAAAAAAGCCTTCCTTCGAGAGGTGAACGCTGTCAAAGACAACCCCTCGCCCAAACTACAATCAAGGCCGGTCTCCTTCTCAGGGGAAGACCTTGAAGGTGTTCGCTTGCCCCACTGCGATGCTCTCGTCATCAACCTCCACATGGCTAATTGTGAGGTCCGCAGGATCCTCGTCGACAACGGTAGCTCGGTGAATATTCTTTTCCTCGAAGCCTTCGAAAATCTCAGGTTACCCCAAGGAAAACTCAAGCCAGCTGGGTACACCCTGCACGGGTTCTCAGGCGTCCCTGTCGTAATAGAAGGGATTGTTACCCTCGACGTTACCGCCGGGTCGACTCCTGTCAAGAGGACCGAATCCATGGACTTCATGGTGGTCAACGTCAAGGCGGCCTACAACGCCATACTTGGCCGGCCTGGACTATGCTCCCTACAAGCGGTGCCTTCGGCTTACCATCTGAAGCTCAAGTTCCCCACCCCTCAAGGAGTCGGCATCGTCCGAGGCAGCCAAGAAGCAGTGCGATCATGCTACATGACCACCGTCGGTGGAGGTGTGTTCCCCCTCGACGCCGGACGAGCATAGACTATGGCCCGGCTATATGTAAATCTTTTTTTTTTGGTGTAAACCCTCGTTTGTAAAGGGCTGCCTTAGCGGCCCTCCCTACCTTATACTAAAAATATGCCTTTTTATCCGAACCCCAAATGTCTCGATAATCTCAATACGAGTCCGGACCGAAGGTCCTTCCCAAGGCCCCACTTCGATCCCTCGCGGAACGATGGAGCCAGACCTTGCCTCCGACATTTCGTACCGCATCGCTGGCCGGAGTGAGGAGGGAAAAGGATTCTTCTTTCATACCCCTTTATTTTTCGTTCCAAAGAGAAAAAATAAAACGAAAGAAAAACAAAGACCGTTACAAGACCGCTCCACTCTTCTCAAATCAGGTAGATCAGGGCCCCCCGGGCCCAACGAGGGACAAAGAGTACTTCGACCAAGCAACTAGGGGCCCCTCCCCTCGTTGTGATATTCCTTAGCCTCAGCCACAATCGACGGTCCAGCCACCGAACTCTGGGCGTCATCCGGTCGCGCCCACTGCAACAGCAGCAACGCAGAGGGAACCCCCTCCGCCTGTCGACCCAAGGAGGAAGAGAACGAGGCTCCCAACATCGCCTTGTAACGAGGCATCTCCATCTCCTTCTCCACAAAGACGTCGCGAGGTAACCCCCCAGGAGAGGGCCTCGGCTCCAAGGTACTTAGCCCGGCTCGTCTAATGTCCGTCCCGCCGAGCTCCCGATCCCACATCACTCTTCTCAATCGGCGCGCCTCCGCACTCAAGACGGCGAACTTATTCCGATAAAAGTTACAAGCTTCATCAGTGTCCCGAGCCCCCCTTCGGTGACGAGCCAGCGCGGCTTCCAGGACCTTAACCTTACTCCGGAGTCGCGCCACATAGAAACTACGGGAGTCCCCTTCAGGGAGGAGAGCCGCGACCTACAAGATAACCAACCAACTCAACACACATTCTCAAGAAGATTCAGAAATGTCCGAGGTCAAGCCAACCGGCCGGTCAAAAAACTTTTCTTGCCACTATAAATCCAAGTGTTTCTTACAAAAAATGCGGTGGCCAGTCCGCGGGAGGCAAACACAATCGAGGGAGAGAAAAAGAAAGACAAAAATTACACAACTCATTGACCCACCTCCGCGCCGACGGACGGATCCACGGGAGCGTCGGCCGAGGGGTCGACGGCGGGCCCTTCTTCACCCGGAGTCTTCGACGTCCCCTCGATCTCCATATCATACTCAAAATTGGACAGATCGAGGGCCGGGAAGAAGTGCCTCACGTGGCTGAGGGCCCTCTCATAGCTCTTGTCCTGGGCCGCGATCACCATCTGCTGGCCCGTGTGCAACACCTCCTTCGCCTCCTTGGTGAACTTCGTCTTCAGGGAGGCCATCTTCTTCTCCCACTCCACATCCTTGGCCTTAAGCTGGAGCTCCAGCTGCTGCTCTCTCTTATGCGAACCCTCGAGTTCGATTCGCATCTCCTTCATCTCCAGCTCGCTCTTTTCCGCTCGAGCTCGCTCTTGAGCCAGGGACGCCTCGTACAGGTTCTTGATGTTGGCCCCCTGTATACAAGCCTACAACCAACGGCAGACAACGATGAGGCCTCGGCACGTAAATCAACAAAGAGGGACAGAGTCGACGGACTTACCTGCACAGTGGCCTGTGCCAGGCGGGCGAACGCCGCCTCTACGGGCTCGCCCTCCATCGCCTTGCGATCGCGAGGGGTCGCCAGCTTTTCCACCACTTCGACGGCTTGGGCCTCCTCTGTCAGGCGGTCCCCCATCAGAACCGACCAGTCAGGAGCCCACCGCTGCCGCAACAGCTCCACCACCGGATCCTCTTCCTCGGCCTCGACCCAGGGACCTTTCCCCTTGTCGAGAACAGGGGCCCCTGCTCGGCCCTGACCCTTCGAAGAAGCCACGCCCTTGCTCGTCTCGGAGCGACCCCTCTTGGTCCTCGGCTCGAGTTGAACTTCCGAGATAACAAGGGGCAGCTCCCTCGACCTCTTCGCCGCCTCCGCCTTCTTCTTCTCGGCGTTTTCCTTCTTCATGGCCAGCCGCCTTGCCTGGATCGATGCCTCATCCATACCTGCAGAAAAAACCATTAAGAGCAATGAGCAAGAAAGCAAGAAAGGACCCAGAGGAAAGGAACAACTACATACGCATAACAGCTGGGCTCAGTCCAGCGCTCGCCAGAGTGGTCTCCGTCACCTCCGTCCAATCAATACTAGGTGACTGGCGGAGGCGCTCGACAAACCCCCATTCATCTGCCGACAGATCCCCCTGCCTCGGCGGTGGGTGGCTCGGCTTGGAGTGGTTCCATCGAGTAGGAATGTCCCATGGCTCTTCACTCCGGATCACCAAATACTTCTCCTTCCATCCCTTGATGGAATCGGGGTGGTGGCGAACGACCTTCCCCCCACTCCGGGGAGAGATATAGTATACACCCTCGGCCGACGGATTGACCATCAACATTGCACGGAACACGTTCAGCCGCAGGGGTACTTGCTGCTCCTCGCACATCAGCATAAAGCAGATGATCTGCTTCCAAGAGTTCGGCCCGTACTGCATGGGCGCCAAGGAGGCCCAGTTCAACACGTCCCTAATGAACGAGTGGATTGGCAACCTCAGGCCAGAGATAAAAGCGTCCACTGGGAAGACACAGTACCAAGCTGATAAGGGATCGGTGGGATGCAGAGTAGGGCTCGGCATCAGCAGTTCGTGACCAGGCCCTATATGATACGCCAGCTGCAGAACCTCCAAATCCCCGCCCTCCAAAACGGTCGAGATCGCGTCCATCATCACCCTCCCCCGGCTCGGCGAAGAGGGTTGCACTCCGAAGAGCTCCTGGTCAGAAAGATCGTCGGGATACTGACGGAAATGCTTCGGCTGAACAGGCGAACCAGTCATCAAATTACGGAAAACAGGCGCCTTGCTCGAACCGCCGGTCCTCGACCCCGGTTTTCCTGGGGCCCTCTTCTCCTTCTTAACTCGCTCCGACGGTCCTCGACCCTGAGCGGTGGACCTCCTCACTATATTACCCTCGCCCCTCTCCTCATCGGAAGACAGCTCCAGCACGCGAATGCCGTCCGAACCCTCGCCGGTTCCCTCCGACCCACTACTCTCCACCACAAAGGGACGTCGAGTACGCGACGCCCTCGACTTGTGTACCGCTTCCCCCTCACCTACTGAGTCCTCCAAAGAAACCGAGCCAGTATGGCCCACAACGGGCACCGACCCCTCCTCGAGCATGGGCTCTTCCCACGACGTCGACGGAGAGTCAGGCTTTACTTCCCCCCTGGACGACGACGCCGACGAACCGGACTGAGCCCTATCCGTCTGTGCCTAAAGATAAAACAAACTTACCAAACTAACCTAGGACCGCTTCGGAAGGGCGAACCGAGTACGGCAAACTGCAAGAACAATCGCTGAAGGGGTGGGAGATTTTTTGAAGAAAGAAGCAGCAAGATTGAAGTGGGCGAAAGGGAAAAAGGGGGAATACTTATATAAGGGAAGAACGGCTCCTCGACTTCCGCGATTACTGTTCACTGATTGATGCACAACTGCCGCCTGGAAAATCGCGCCGCGTTCTCGAAACCTGTGCGGGGGACGTCATCAGACGCCAGACTGACGGCCTAACTCTGGGGTCGGGTCGGGTGGGATACACGACGGAGAAAACATTTTTTTTTTAAGTTTAAGGCGCCGTCATATGACAGACGCCCTGGGCTCCAGCGTCCGACCAGTTCCCCTCTCACCCTCGAGCAGCCCGGGACTTACAGCCTCGGCAGCCGAAACCCCGAACTGTTCGAGGGTGGAACAGAAACCGCCATCGCCTACAGCCCTATCAAGACGGACTGACCGACCCCCGACGGGAGGTGGCCCCCCCATCCGAGGCCCTTCAGCCCCAAGGCCGGTATACGGTGGGTGCGTCTTTTCGTCTGGATCTCTCCCGGGCCAAACCTCCATGACAGGGCAGTCTGACCCGAAAAGGGATCCAGACGGCAAAACCACCACTAAACCGAAGCTCCTCTTCCCACAGCACGGATCTCGGCCGTCACCCCCTCTCGCCCTGATCTCCCGTAGATCTGGCCACCATATCAAGGTCCATCAGATCCAAGAGAAGATCAGGGCGGCAGAGTAACCACCTCTCCGACGCTGCTAGGGTCGAAAATATTAGCCAAAGACAGGCGTCCTCCGAAGCAGACACCTCTGAGAGCCAATGGGCCACCCCTGTTTTGATCATACCTACAATGGAGGGGAGAGGTATTTATAACCTCCCCCAGGGACTAACCGTTGAGGCGCAGGGAAGGTCAATCAACGGAAAACCATGCACCATCTACATTTATTAGGCGGCGCCATTAAATGCCCCTAGGAAATTGGACCATCACACCATTCTCGGAGAGCCTTCAATACTCCACACGAATGGTGGGATATCCCCGCTCAGTCACTCTGGGGCGCCAACCGGTCGCCATCCCCCTTGTTAGCCCGAAATCCCTCGGCCAGCTCGGGGTCAGGTCTAGCACCAGGGTAGTCTTCTCAGGAAGGCTTCACGGCTCGCCATCGCCCTTGCCTTCCAGTAATCCCTCGCCAAGCTCGAGGTCAGGTCTGGCACCAGGGAGGTCTTCTCAGGAAGGCCAACGGCTCGCCACCCCCCTTGTTGGCCCATAATCCCTCGATCAGCTCGAGGTCGGGTCCAGCACCAGGGGAGTCTTCTCAGGAAGGCTTCACGGCTCGCCATCGCCCTTGCCTTCCAGTAATCCCTCGCCAAGCTCGAGGTCAGGTCTGGCACCAGGGAGGTCTTCTCAGGAAGGCCAACAGCTCGCCACCCCCCTTGTTGGCCCATAATCCCTCGATCAGCTCGAGGTCGGGTCCGGCACCAGGGGAGTCTTCTCAGGAAGGCTTCACGGCTCACCATCGCCCTTGCCTTCCAGTAATCCCTCGCCAAGCTCGAGGTCAGGTCTGGCACCAGGGAGGTTTTCTCAGGAAGGCCAACGGCTCGCCACCCCCCTTGTTGGCCCATAAATCCCTCGATCAGCTCGAGGTCGGGTCCGGCACCAGGGGAGTCTTCTCAGGAAGGCTTCACGGCTCGCCATCGCCCTTGCCTTCCAGTAATCCCTCGCCAAGCTCGAGGTCAGGTCTGGCACCAGGGAGGTCTTCTCAGGAAGGCCAACGGCTCGCCACCCCCCTTGTTGGCCCATAATCCCTCGATCAGCTCGAGGTCGGGTCCGGCACCAGGGGAGTCTTCTCAGGAAGGCTTCACGGCTCGCCATCGCCCTTGCCTTCCAGTAATCCCTCGCCAAGCTCGAGGTCAGGTGGGCACCAGGGTGGTCTTCTCAGGAAGGCCAACGGCTCGCCACCCCCCTTGTTGGCCCATAATCCCTCGACCGGCTCGGGGTCGGGTCTGGCACCAGGGTACTCTTCTCACGAAGATCCAATGACTCACCATCCCATTTTCTACAACCATGAGCACTCCTCCACGGCTAGCTCCCGCACCCCCTGCAGGAGTGGGGGGCTTGTGTGACAGTGTAAAAATGGCCTGAGGCCCATCCAGGGCCCAATACAATTCCTACTCAGAAAAGCAAGAATAACAACCTGGTTCGGCTCCGGACCCCTTCAGGGTCGGCGCCGAACCTCGTGTTTGCCCTCACAGTGCCGGCTTCCTCGTACTGACGAGCCTCAGTATCCCCCGGAGTCCGATCCGGAGCAGTCCCTCAGGCCGTCCCCCCTCTCTGGCAGGGCGGAAGGATGACCTGGCGCAGCCTAGGCCCTCCGATTCCCCCAGAGGCACAGAGGACTCACGATGGGCCACGTCAGCTCCAAATACCGCCAAGGTTTTCGCCACGTCAGCCCTATACCACTCCTGGTATCACCACAACCGCCCTAAACCCCCTGGGCCTTCTGCCACGTCAGGCCCATGGGCTTTCGGATCCAAACCCGGCCCCCAAGCGGAACCAAACCCGGTTGGGATTCTCTATAAATACTAGACCCTCACCCACCTTTTGGAGGTAATCAATCTTTTGCCACTTAAATATACCTAGTTATTGCTACTCTCTCACAGAGACTGACTAGAGCGTCGGAGGGTCCGCCACCGGGACAAACCCCGGTGTTTCAGGACCGTCTGTAGGTACACAAGACCTCGGATCCGACCCTTCCGATCCGAGCCCAACCTTCAAAGTCTTTCCGAGCTCATCGTAGGCCCTAGAAGGTCAACCGAAGGTCGGCAGATGAGCGGCAATCTCCTTCAATACAAATTGAGTTCGAACTCACACCTGGTGCTTCCACACGTGTCTCAGAAATAAGCCGCATCAGCTGTATTTTCTTGAAGTTTTAAAATTTCACGCGGAACAGTCGACTGACCCATTTTTACAATCGACTGACTCTGCTCTGTTTTGATGTTTTCTCAAAGTTTTGGATTTTCGCTCTGGACAGTTGACAAATGACTTTTACAGTCGACTGCCATTACTTAGAATTATTTTCCTCGAAGTTTAGGATTTTCGCTCTGGACAGTCGACCAATGACTTTTACATTCAACTGCCATTACTTAGAATTATTTTTCTTGATGTGTTGGGTTTTCGCTCAGGACAGCCGACCGATTAATGTTTATAGTCGACTGTTACAGCTCTGACTGATGTTTTCCTGAGTTATTCCATTGTTCTTTTAAACGGTTGATTCTTTAAATGTTTTGGATCTATAACTTACTATTCTAAACCCTATTTTTCTACAGAACATATGTTTTCAAGTTGTTTTATTAAAAGTTTTGATTAATGAAAAGTTGAGTGTGAATGGTTGAGTGTGAGTCGCTAGAGGGTGTGTGGGACCCTAGTATACCGGCAGTTGATATATTGTGTTTTGGCCTGTTGAGGCACATTGTTGATCAGTTGTTGAGTTATGTCCTGTAGGATACACCAACTCTATGAGATTCGTAAATTAATTAATTATCCTAACAAAGATAAGGACATGTACTAGATGGTGATATGATGAAATGAGTGCAAACGTGAGTTATGGACTCCAGGATAATCCAAGGAGTGAGATATTCCCAGTATTCCGGGACGATGAACGTATGGACTACAGAATGATCTGCGGAGTGAGATTGATCTTCAATATTCCAAGGACGAGAGCAACGCTCATAGGATATTTGTGCAATGAGGGTTCCAGGATGACCTGCGTAGTGAGGCAATTGCCACAGTATTCTGTGATGATGGACGTATAGGCCACAGGATGATTCGCGGAGTGGGACTGGGCTCCAGATTCTAAGGGCGAGAACCAATACTTGCAGAATATCTAAATCTCATAGTAGTCATAGTAGTAGGATTAGTTGCATATGTGGGAGATTAAACCCTATCAAGTGAAGAACGATAAGGGTTTACACCGGACCTATGTAGAGTTGGATGCATAGAATCCGACAAGTATGCATTAGAGAGTTAGCATATAGCATTGATGTTTTCTTGACTTGGTTTTATGCATATTGTTTTTCTGTTTTCTACACTTGACACTTAGTCTAGTTTCACTTCATGTTTTAATTATTGTTGTATCTTATTTCATTTACTCTTGCTGTTGATACATGTTGTTTATGATACTATGTTTCATGTTTTACTTATATCGCATTTATTTTTATTTTGTGTCACTCACACCGTTATGGCTGATCCCTGTAGTTTTGGGGGTTAGGGTTATCTTTAGCCTCATGTTTTACAGGTAGTTGCTTGTAGCTTTGGATTTGGATGCTTGAGTTAGAACGAAGTTATGGCTTATGTAAAATTGTAAAAGATGTGTTGTAAAGAAAAGATTGTAATTCAAGGTGTATGTCTTTTCACTTTGTTTTCTAATGAACTAATGTAATAAAGGATGAAAAAATTTTATCTGTATTTTTGGCTATGTTTACTATTATAATTGTAGTTGATGCTGGGAAGTGTGCCACGTATTTCTGAGATATCATATTGGAAATTAAGGGCACTACAGAGATTGGTATCAGAGCACGCTTCAATAATAATGGTAAACATGGTATAAAAATAAACCCAGGTGTGGACACTAGAGCGTGAGTACCTAGGTGTGGACATTCGAGTGTGAGTATCACATAGAGTTAAAACATGATGTTTTGTTTTGGTGTATGGTTGTGGTTTTGCCATGGAGTTTTGATGTGAATATGAATTGTGTTATGATGCTCTAACTTTACCCTCGTTTTGCAGTAATCAGAAAAATGGCAGGACCCAGGGCCTGGAATGGTGCAAATGGTGATGGGTCTGGTAGTTCCCATGGGGCTGGACTTGATCTTGAGACTGAGATTGTCAGGGTGTATCAGACCTTGAACGCATCCATGACAGCTAATATGGCACAGAATTAGAATCAGAATCAAATGGCTGGACCAGTGTTTGTTAATGCTTATTCTATCAAGCAGGTTGAGTCATTTGAGCGGATGAAGTCGCCAGTGTTTGAGGGGCAGTCTGATCCGAATGAGGCTGATGACTGGATTAGACAGATGGAGATGGTCTTTGAAGTCTTGGAGACCCCAGAAGTCAATAAGGTGAAGTTGGTTGCTATGCAATTGGAGAAGGATGCTGGCATCTGGTGGCAGTCAGTAAAGAGGACCTTTGGAGATCAGCAAGTGACTTGGGAAGCTTTTATGAATAAGTTCAGGGATCGTTTCTTCCCTCTGGATATTCAGGAGAAGAAGGCAACGAAATTCTTAAATCTGTAGCAGGGCAGCATGACAGTGCGTGAATATGAGACTAAGTTCGCTCAGCTGTGAAGATATGCACCGGACCTGATTGTTGATCAAGCGAAGAAGGTCAAGAAATTTGAGCAGGGCTTGAGACCGAATTTGAGGTTAAGGAGGATTCCTTTGGGCATAAGGAGATTTGATAAGCTGGTCAGGAGAGCAGCTATGACAGAAGAGGATATGGATCAGTTCTAGAAGAAGTAAGAGACCTACAACAGGAACAAGAGGCCAGCAGCTAGTCAGAGTGGGAAGATGTTCCCAGTGAAGCAGGGCAAGTTCAGTAGGCCAGAGCAGAGGGCACCTGTAACTCAGGAGGTGACTTGTTACTACTGTAAGGAGGCAGGTCATTTCAAGACAGCATGTCCAAAGCTGGCGAAGCAGACTTGTTTTCAGTGTGGGCAAGTGGGGCCTTCTAAGCCTTTCTGTCCACAGTCGGGGAAGGGTGGTTCAGGTGAAGGCAAATTTCAGAGGCAATGACGAGTGTTCGCATTAACTGAGGAGGATGTGGGCAACTCAGAGGATGTGATTCAGGGTATGCAAGAATTTTGAATTTTATTTTATTCAATGTATTAAGTAAAACTTTGTTTGAGAATAAATTGGAGATTTGAGTATCATTCTTCATGTAACAGGATTTGTTTTCGTTAATAGAATTAAAGCAAAAGTTTTATTTGATACCGGTTCTTCGCATACTTTTGTGTCGCCTAATTTTGCAAAGGTCTTAGGTGTGGAGCCTAAGTTGTTTCTAGGCAGGGTCTTGTCGGTGGAAACACTGTCAGGTGAGAAATTGATTTTTGATCAATATTACGAAGGCTTTGATATCAAGATTGGCGGGAGATTATTCGGCATTGATCTCATTGAGCTGCAAGTTCTAGGTGTGGATGTGAATGTAGGCATTGATTGGATGGCAATTTATGATACCATGATTGAATGCAAGAAGAAAGAGGTGTTGGGGAAGGCATCAGGTGGTCCCGCGGTAACTTTTCAGGAAAAGATGAAGGGTCCGAAGGTCGCTGCAGTGGTATCTAAGTTGATGATTCCAGATCAAGTCAGAGTCAATCCAGTTGTCAGGGATTTTTCTACAGTGTTCTTGGAGGCCAGGATTGCCGCCACAGCGAGACGTGAAGTTTTGTATTAATATTCAGCTGGGGAGTGCTCTAATATCTAAGGCTCCGTACAGGATGGCACCTGTGGAGCAGGATAAAGTTAAGAAGAAGATTGAGGAATTGCTCAGCAAGGGTTTTATCAGGCCGAGTTCTTCACCATGGGGTGCTCCAGTGTTGTTGGTCAAGAAGAAGGATGGGTCAATAAGGATGTGCATTAACTATCGGGAGTTGAATAGGGTGACTGTTCAGAACAAGTATCTGCTTCCACGGATTGATGACCTGTTCGATAGGCTTCGGGGAGCTGCTGTGTTTTCAAAGATTGATTTAAGATCAGGATATCATCAGGTTCGAGTCAAGGAGGAAGATGTGAGTAAAACAGCTTTCAGGACTCGTCATGGACTCTATGAGTTTTTGGTAATGCCATTCGGAGTGACGAATGCACCGGCAATATTCATAGATATGATGAATCGGATTTTGCGGCCCTTTATTGATTCCTTCGTGGTGGTTTTTATTGATTATATTTTGGTGTATTCGAAGTCGGGGGAAGAGCATTCTATGCACTTGACATAGGTGTTACAGAAGTTACATGAGCATAACTTGTATGCCAAGCTGTCGAAGTGTGAGTTCTGAATGTTTGAGGTAGCTTTTCTTGGTCATATCCTTTCTAAGGAGGGAGTGGCCACTGATCCTCAGAAGGTTGAGGCAGTAAGAGATTGGCCCAGGCCAACGTCAGTGAAGGAAGTCCGGAGTTTCTTGGGTTTGGCTGGGTACTACAGGAGATTCATACAGGGCTATGCACAGATTGCAGTTCCTTTGATAGGTTTAACTCGGAAGAATGTGGCATTCACATGGACTAATAAGTGTGAAGCAAGTTTCCTTGAGCTAAAGGAGAGTTTGACGCCTGCACCTATTTTAGCTTTTCCACAAGCTGGGAAGGAATATGATATCTTCAGTGATGCATCTCTCAGAGATTTAGGGTGTGTCTTGATGAAGGAAGGCAAGGTTATTGCCTATGGTTCGAGGCAGTTGCGTCCACATGAGAAGAATTATCCGATGCATGATCTGGAGTTAGCAGCTATTATCTTTGCCTTAAAGCAGTGGGGGCATTATGTATATGGTGAGAATGTCAACATGTACACTGACCACAAGAGCCTGAAGTATATTTATCAAAAGAATGATCTAAATCTTCAGCAGAGAAGGTGGTTGGAAGTGTTAGAAGACATTCATCCTGAGATTAAGTATCATCCGGGTAAGGCGAATGTGGTGGCCAATGGACTTAGTCGGAAGAGCAGTTTGGCGATCTTGATCACTACTCGGAGTGAGTTAGCAGCAGAGATTGATCGGGCAAGTATTGAGGTGGTACTGCAGGGTTTGGGAGCATCTTTGGCTCAGTTGAGGCTGTAGCTTTCCTTGAGAGAGCAGATTGTGGAAGGTCAGAAATCAGATGCAGAGATCCAGAAGATGTTGCAACAGGTTTCCGATGGCAAGTTGTTAGAGTTCCATGTCCAAGATGGAGTGCTATGGATTGGTGAGAGGTTGTGTGTTCCGGAGAATGCAGACTTGAGGGAGAGTATCTTGTAGGAGGCACACAGTACTTTGTTGTCAGTACATCCTGGAGGCACAAAGATGTACAAGGACATCAAACAGCACTTTTGGTGGTCCGGTATGAAGAGGGATGTGGCAGATTTTGTGGCAAGGTGTCTGACTTGTCAGCATATCAAAGCAGAAAATCAGAGACCTGGAGGTTTCTTGCAGCCTTTGCCCATTCTGGAATGGAAGTGGGAGAATATCAGTATGGATTTCATTACAGGTTTGCCAAGGAGTGCGAAGGGCAATGACTCGATTTGGAATGTTGTTGACCGTTTGACCAAGTCAGCTCACTTTCTGTCCATGAAGATTACTTGGTCACTGGAGAAGTTGGCAAAACTGTATATAGATGAGATTGTGAGACTTCATGGAGTTCCTGTATCGATTGTGTTCGATAGGGATGCGAGGTTCACTTCGAGGTTTTGGAAGAGTCTGCAAGAGGCTTTGGGTACCAGAACTAATTTCAGTACTGTTTTTCATCCGCAGACTGATGGTCAGACTGAAAGGGTGAATTGGGTATTGGAAGATATGCTGAGGGCTTGTGTTATGGATTTCGGCGGTAGTTGGGAACGGTACTTGGCATTGGTTGAGTTCGCTTATAACAACAGTTACGATGCGAGTATCGGGATTGCTCCATTTGAGGCACTATACGGAAGGAAGTGCAGGACACCTGTTCGTTTATATGAGGTTGGTGAGAGACAGATGTTTGGGCCCGAGATTGTGCAGCAAGCATCGAAGAAGATTGAGTTGATTCGCAAGAGGTTGGTCGAGGCTCAGAGTCAGTAGAAGAGTTATGTAGACACTCGAAGAAGGGACTTGGAGTTTGAGGTTAGGGATGCAGTTTTTCTCAAGGTATCTCCGACTAAAGGAGTAATAAGATTTGGTAAGGGAGGCAAGTTGACGCCAAGGTATATCGGGCCATATGGGATTTTTGGGGGGATTGGTAAGACGTCATATAGGTTGGAGCTTCCAGAGGAGTTGGTGCAAGTGCATGATGTGTTCCATGTGTCACTGTTGAGAAAGTATGTGCCAGATCAGAGTCATTAGCTGGTGGAAGTGCCTGAAGATCTACAGGTGAACTTAAGTTACAAGGAACAGCCTGTGGAGATTGTTGATCGTAGGGAGAAAGTTTTGAGGAGCAAGGTGATACTTATGGTCAAGGTGTTGTGGAGGAACCAGCAGTTCGAGGAGGCTACTTGGGAGCCGGATGACCGCATGCAGAAGGATTTTCCTGAGCTTTTTGTATGATTGTATTCTTTTGTAAGATGGTACTCTTTGAATTGAAATGTATTTCTTTTGTCAGATTATATTTTCTTGTGTACTTGCATTTCTTAAGTTATTTTTTCCATTTATGAAATTTCATTTCCTTTTGCTTATTCTGCTTGGACATTATTAGTAGTAGTTCTGAGGACAGAACTATTCTACGGAGGGAGTGATGTAATACCCCAGATTTTCTAAGTAGTGTTTTTAAGATTTATAAATGAATTAAAAAAAAATTTGGGTATTTAATGAACATTTTCTGAAAATTTATCTTTTTACACATACGAAACACGTGCAAATATCTTCTTATGGAGTTCAAAGTCAAAATTTACTTTGGGAAAACTCATTATTTATTATTGGATATTATTTGTGAATTTTCTGGAATTTTCTGATGATTATTGGACCTATTTGCAAATATTACAAAAAGATGGACTTTTGTGCAAAATTACCACTTAAAGTGAAAACTCCAGATTTTCAGATTTTTGGGCTGGGTATGATGCCTAGTCAACTCAGAAGAAAAGATTTTACGTTTTGTTTTAATAAATTTGATTTATTTTACAAGTTTTGATAAAAGATGATCTTTTTACAAAATTGCCTTTAGAGGGGTGAAAATGCAAATTCGTAATTCTGGATTTTTCAAACAGTGTTGGCTGATATTAGAAGAGGCCATTTTGATTTTTAGTCTCAATTAAATTGGTTTTATCTAATTTCCTAGTTTGGGGATCCATATATGTAAAGATGTACTTTAAAGGAGTATTTTGCAAATATCTTCAAAAACCCTTGATCCCCATCCCGACCTATTTAGGGTGAAGTGCAGCCATCTCTTTGCTACACAAAATAAGGGATTTCTTATATCTTATTTTATTGGAATTCTAAAGCGAGGATCTTGGATTTCTTGCGAAGGAGGGATATTTCTTATTTTCTATTCGTCTTCGTTCGATGTCTTCAACAAGATGAGTGATACATTTGTTTTGTTTTGTTCCTTGAATGTTGTATATGGTGGTTCATCTACTAGAAAGCATGCTAGGGTTTGGGTATGAATATATATATGATGGATTGGATGAATTGGAGAATTAAAATTTGATCTTTTATGAAAACCTAGTTATTTATAAGTAGAATTGCATGTGGATGATTTGAGATTATTAAATAATCTAATATAAATTATGAGCAAGCTATTTCTTTTGGGTTAATGCTGATTTGTTTGAGTATGGTGAATGTTATGCCTAAATTGATTAAAGAAGAGATTTTGACTATTAATAAGTTTGAATGAGTGCAACTTGATTATGGTAATGTTAAATTTGTTAATATTCATGAGTTAAAAATGGTGATTGAGTTGAGGAATTTTGAGAAGGACAAATGAATTAAGAGACCATGTCTTGAGAATTGGATTTGTGATAATTGAATTGGGTTTGATGCACTATGATAAATTTGGGGATTTGTAATTTTGTGAAAGATATTACTTGAATTTGAATTTCTCAAATACTAAGATTAAATCTGGATATTTTGTTATTTCTAATTGATGGGATTGTGAAGTTCCTTTGGTGCACAAACATGCATGAACATTTTATATGAATATCGTATTTCATTACTTTTGAAGAAATTGAGTCTTTGTGTGTTTTCGGAGGATTTGACTATATCTCAACTTATTTTTGTATTGATACAATTTGGAACATAATATGAAGTTAATTTGATGTAAGATCGATTCTTAAAAACTCTATTTTTTTGGATATGTGCACAAATTCTTGTTCTAAATGGAGTAAATCAACAAATCGTGATTTTTATTAATTCAAAGTGGTTTTGATTGTTTTTTTTATAGACTCCTATATATCCTACAAGTCGTATTTGATCATATCAGAAATATGCTTTTCACAGAATTCGTTTTTATAAAGTAAAACTCTGTATTTGTTAAAATGTGCACAACTAAAAAACTGCAGTATGCAGGTCGACAGTCGACCGTTGCTACCTGGTTGCTGTATTTTCTTGAAGTTTTAAAATTTCACGCGGAACAGTCGACTGACCTATTTTTACAGTCGACTGACTCTACTCTGTTTTGATGTTTTCTCGAAGTTTTGGATTTTCTCTCTGGATAGTCGACCGATGACTTTTACAGTCGACTGCCATTACTTAGAATTATTTTCCTCGAAGTTTAGGATTTTCGCTCTGGACAGTCGACCGATGACTTTTACATTCAACTGCCATTACTTAGAATTATTTTTCTTGATGTGTTGGGTTTTCGCTCTGGACAGTCGACCGATTAATGTTTATAGTCGACTGTTACAGCTCTGACTGATGTTTTCCTGAGTTATTCCAATGTTCTTTTAAACGGTTGATTCTTTAAATGTTTTGGATCTATAACTTACTATTCTAAACACTATTTTTCTACAGAACATATGTTTTCAAGTTGTTTTATTAAAAGTTTTGATTAATGAAAAGTTGAGTGTGAATGGTTGAGTGTGAGTCTCTAGAGGGTGTGTGGAACCCTAGTATACCGGCAGTTGAGATATTGTGTTTTGTCCTGTTGAGGCACATTGTTGATCAGTTGTTGAGTTAAGTCCTGTAGGGTACCAACTCTAGGAGATTCGTAAATTAATTAATTAACCTAACAAAGATAAGGATAGGTACTAGATGGTGATATGATGAAATGAGTGCAAACATGAGTTATGGACTCCAGGATAATTCAAGGAGTGAGACATTCCCCAGTATTCCGGGATGATAGACATATGGGCTACAGAATGATCTGCGGAGTGGGATCGATCTTCAATATTCCAAGGACGAGAGCAACGCTCATAGGATATTTGTACAATGAGGGTTCCAGGATGACCTGCGTAGTGAAGCAATTGCCACAGTATTCTGGGATGATGGACGTATAGGCCACAGGATGATTCGCGGAGTGGGACTGGGCTCAAGATTCTAAGGGCGAGAACCAATACTTGCAGAATGTCTAAATCTTATAGTAGTCATAGTAGTAGGATTAGTTGCATAAGCGGGAGATTAAACCCTATCAAGTGAAGAACGATAAGGGCTTACACCGGACCTATGTAGAGTGGGATGCATAGAATCCGACAAGTATGCATTAGAGAGTCAGCATATAGCATTGATGTTTTCTTGACTTGGTTTTTTGCATATTGTTTTCCTGTTTTCTACACTTGACACTTAGTCTAGTTTCACTTGATGTGTTAATTATTGTTGTATCTTATTTCATTTACTCTTGCTGTTGATACATGTTGTTTATGATACTATGTTTCATGTTTTACTTATATCGCATTTATTTTTATTTTGTGTCACTCACACCGTTATGGCTGATCCCTGTAGTTTTGGGGGTTAGGGTTATCTCTAGCCTCATGTTTTACAAGTAGTTGCTTGTAGCTTTGGATTTGGATGCTTGAGTTAGAACGAAGTTATGGCTTATGTAAAATTGTAAAAGATGTGTTGTAAAGAAAAGATTGTAATTCAAGGTGTATGTCTTTTCACTTTGTTTTCTAATGAACTAATGTAATAAAGGATGAAAAAAATTTTATCTGTATTTTTGGCTATCTTTACTATTATAATTGACGTTGATGCTGGGAAGTGTGCCACGTATTTCTGAGATATCATATTGGAAATTAGGAGAGCTACACTAATAGCATCCGGGCTCACGTGTAGAATGTATAGCAGTGAGATATGCATGAAACTGTGGTGAGTATGAAGCTAGGGTGGCAAAACCAAACTGGTCAGAAGGAGCAGTGGCATCAGGTGTATAACGTGTCGGAGGAAGTCCAGAAGTGGAATGTGTAGACTGACGAAGCGGTGGTGGACTGACCGGGTGTGGGGGTGAGGACGATGGAATAGGTGCATGTGTCGGTGGGGAGGTAAGTGGGGTGGGTGCTGGTAGTTGTTGGGATGTAGGTGGTATTTCAGTAGGTGGTGTTTCAGTAGGGGGAACAACAGGTGTAAGGACAATAGGAGATGTGAGTGGATCCAGAGGAGTAGGATCAAATGGAATGCGAGAAGATGAAGTCGGGTAGCTAGCAACAACTGGGGAATCGAGAAATCTAGTATCCTCGGGGGGAGTCAGTTTGTAAGGAGAGTCTCCCACAAAGGATACATGTCTAGAAATGCGGACACGACCATCCGTTGGGTCAAAACAACGATAACCTTTGTGTTCGGAACTGAAACCTAGGTGAACGCACTTAGCAGCACGAGCGGAGAGTTTCGTGCACTCAGTAGGAGGGAGAAGGATGTAACAGGTGCACCCAAAGGTACCGAGCATACTGTAGTCGAGAGGTGAGTGATAAAGAGCCTCATAAGGCATCGTACCAGCTAGAGCAGATGATGGAGTAATGTTGATGAGACTAAGAGAGGTCATGACAGCTTCAGCCCAGAAAGAACAAGGAGCGGAAGAGGAGAATAAAATAGCGCGAGCCTTCTCAAGGATGTAACGATGCTTGCGTTCAGCTACACCATTCTGCTCATGTGTGTGAGGGCATGATTGTTGAAAAAGGGTGCCGTGAGACTGAAGGATCGATCTCATAGTGGTGGAAGTGTACTCACACGCACCGTTCGATCGAAAATTCTTAATGCGCACACCGAACTGTGTGTGAATTATAGTCGTAAAGAGCGCGTAAATATTAGATATCTCAGATCGCTGACGCATAAGAAAAATGCATGTATATCTAGTGAAGTCATCGATGAAGGCAACATAATAGAGATAGCCTTTCCATGAAGGTACAGGAGTGGGTCCCCATATGTCAGAATGAACAAGTTGAAAAGGATGGGTGGTTTGAGAAGTGCTTTTGTGACTAAAGGGTAGGGCGATATGTTTGGCCAAATAAGAACCCTGACAATCAGATAAATGTTTAAAAGTAAGAGAACCAAGGGCACCACTGCGAGCTAGAGTCTGGAGTCGTAATGCGCTAATATGACCTAAACGTCTGTGCCACATGTCAGCATCAGAGGAAATAATACCGTCAAAACTAGAAAGAGAGTGATGTGCACGAAGAAAATCTAGATGATATAGACGACCCTGACGACTAGCATGCCCAAACTCCTCACCGGTGCATGAATCAGTAATAGAACAATCGAAAGAGTCAAAAGTAATGACAAGACCACTATCGCACAATGCACTAATAGAAATAAGGTTTATGGGTAAATAAGGAGCATAAAGAACATATAATAATGTGAGAGTGGGAGAGCTAATTGCCCTTGAGTGTGTAACGAGAAGTGGTGAGCCATTAGCTGTGTGTAGAAATGGAGTGTGAGAGGGAAGTGCAGTGCAGGTGGTGAATAGTGTTTGATTACTAGTGAGATGATGCGATGCACCAGAATCTAAAATCCAGAACGAATTCATACCGGGAGTGGCAGAGAATGCAGGAGAATAGGAGCCAGCATTGATAGACTGACCCATGAGCTGTAGTTCCAGCTGAGTGAGGTTCTGCTGAAGATTAGCCCAATCAGCAGGAGACGGCAAGACTGGAGTGACGAGCATGGCCGAGTATGTAAGGGAAGAAGCACTTCTAGGAGGAATATGTTGCTGGTGTCTGAATCGGGGTAGAGGGCAGGACGGGGCTATTGGTGACAGAAGTAGAGGTGAGGGAGGGTGAGGAATGATGCTGGGAGAAGGTAGTAGACCGGAGGCAAACTGAAAATGGCGCTGTTGCTGTTTGAATTTGGAGGAGTAATGAGAGGTGGTTGCATGGGGAAGTAGGTGGAAGCGGAAACATGTGGGAGAGACCGAGATTCCATCAAGTAGTAGTACCTGTAATTTATTTATTTATTTATTATTTTTTTTTGAAAAACAGAAAAAGATAACTTATTGGATTCCGTGTCGGGTACATGGTAATGGGTTCAGTATGGGTAATGGGTTTCGGGTAATGGGTTTGGAAGGGTAATGGAGAAGTAGGGTTAGGGTTTGAGGTGGGAGAGGAGAGGGGCGGCTAGGGTTTGTGATGGCAGTGGAGAGGAGCGGCTAGGGATTTTTGCAGGAGAGGGGAGGTCGACGGAGGAGGCGTAGGAGATCTCGGATCGGAGGAGCCGGAGGAGGCTGGAGCAGAGGAACTGTAAAGAAAGGTCGGGCCTTTGGGGTTTGGAGACTTCGACGAGGAGGCTGACGTGGTAGCGATCGGAGACGACGACATTGATCATGGAGGCCCGGATATTGATGAGATCGCCGGAGGGTAGGGAGCGGGAGAGGCGGATGTACTTCTCGCCGGGGCGGTGGTCGATTAAGAAAGAAGAAGGGGTTACGATTGGGTGGTCGACAAAAAAGGCGTGTCGGGGTTCTGGGGGCTGCTGTTGACGTTGAGGACAGAGGAGGAGGTCGAAGGGGATGGCTGGCGAAGACGAGTTTGGTTGTTTCTGCCTCCGTTTAATCTTTTTTTTTTTTTTTTTTTTTTTTTTTTTTTTTTTTTTTGGAATTTGAGGATTTTTGGATAGAGAAATTTAAGTGAATAAAATTTGTATAATTTGCTCTGATACAATGTTAAGATAAATCAGAGATATGAAAACAATATTGAATATTGAATTAAGAAATAACTGAGTACAATATCTCCTATATATATATAGGAGTGAACCAAATACAAAATTAGCCCAATACCCAATGTGTGACTATAATATCTAACACAGCAAAAACTAGAACCACCAGAGTATAAACACGAATTAAAATAAAAAATATCTGCTGGTAATTACTCCAAATATAAACACGAATTAAAATCAAAAATATCTGCAGGTAATTACTCCAAAGCTTGATCCCCTCAGTATAATGACCATCCTGAATAGCACTTGATGTAAAAAAACATTCCTTTATTATCTTATGATAAACCACAAACACACCCATTATTAACACTCAATTGTTAAAGCTTAACAAGATTAAATTCACATAAATACATATATGGTTGATGACTACCATCATCTTTTTTTTGATGTATGGTTGATGACTACCATCATCTTTAAATCAAAATACATAAACTGTATATGGAAACATAAAATACGAGTCAAGGAACTAAAGGATTGAGAACAATAGGAAGCCCATTCTGAGGTTGTAAGGTAAGCATGTCTGCTGGCTTATGTTTGTACTCTGGGGAGATGGAGAATGTGAACCGTTTAAGAATCAAAGCAATTACTGTCTTGGCTTCTAACATTGCAAAATTCTGACCAATGCATGCTCTGGGGCCGATTGAAAATGCCAGTAAAGCATTCGGATGCTTGGCAGCATTTGTGATGCCGTTCTCGAACCTTAATGGTTTAAATTCATCGGCATCGTCCCCCCAAAGCTCCTTGTCTCGGTGGATGACAACAAATGGAATAGTCAGCACCGTTCCTTTAGGTATCAGTAAGCTTCCGAGGTTCATTTCCTTAGGAGCCTCCCTTACAATCATGAGTATAGGACAGTAGAGCCTCAAAGCTTCGAAAAGCACCATGGTTAACTGCAGAAGGACATGATTAGTAAAGTAGAGAAGAATAAGGAGCATGACAATCTTTGTTGAGGATTTTTAGAATAGTATAAACTCAAAACCTTATTGTTCTCTAGTATTCTGGTTTAGTTTTATTCATATCCTCTATGAGTTGACAGTATGCTCCTTAAATAACGGTAAATGAAAATTTACTTGAACTAGGATAGCGATCACTAATCAAGTTTGGAATATCCAAGGTTAATCCAAAACTGGAAAGTGTCACGAAAATTTTTGTTACTCACACTGTTGCTAATTTTGGTGTGGGAGAAAACACATGGTGAGTTTATATTTGAAGGAAACTATTAAAGATATGATATTTGACCATTTCTGTGAAATGTGGTTAGCGCTCCTGAGATTGGATCTAAATCGTTGATTGATCACCATGATCTAAATTCGATGGTTACTGACGCGGCCGATTGACCTGCAAAAAGCCTGAAACACTGGGGGTGGCCCCGGCAACAGCCCTCCGACGCTCAAGTCAAAACCAGAGAGAGATAGAGAGTTTGAAAGAGAAATTGCCAATTATTTATAGGCCTGAGAAATAGTTCAGAAGATTGAGATGAATCCGTTAGATTGATATGAATACGTTCTCTCCTATTCATTATCCCCCTTAAGAGATAAGAGTCTCATGTATGGGAATAAAAGATTTGACTTACAACCATCATGGGTTGGATGTCTCTCATAGTGGGCCTAATCTGTCACTTTAATGAGCTTGAAATTGGCTATGTCATAGTTGAGCCTGGAAAATGTCCAGACCTGTTAAACAGACCCGTTGTGGTTAATCTGCCTGTAGAAGCTTTGGGATCTGTGCTGGAATCGTGCGGTCCTGATTTGTTAGGAAATTATGAGGATCTTGTTGAGTCTTTAACACAATTAACACATACCACCAAGCAAGACTAGATCATACCAAACACACAAAGCACACAAGAGTTGTCCCGATTGGGGCTTTCGCCTTAATCTGGGAGAGAAAGAACCGAGATATTATTTAACTAGAGAAGATACAAGAATATTACAATTCTCACCACGACCCTCTCTCAAGCCTAATGGAACTTGATGCTGCTTACAATAGAAAACTTTCTCACCCTCTTAGATGAAGTACTCTCTTATTCTATTCGGCACTCAATAGAATCATCATGGATCTATGAGCTGTTACAATTGTTTATATAGATCTAGAGACAAACCCTAAGTTGATATCATATTACAATAGCAATTGGATAGTATATAAGAGATAACCCTACGATAGGAGCTACACGATCCAACTTGAAGAGAAAGTTGGGCTTCTCATGAATCACCAAGGCTCGACCTAAATATCCATCAGCACCGCGACCGGTCGACCGCCACCCAGGTTCGGTCGACCGTCCCCTCTCGAGGACTTCTGCACCCTGTGACCGATCGATCGCGCCCTATGACCGTTCGACCGCAACTTCTGCAACTACAGCTGCCGACTGTTTCCTTGCCTCCACTCCATTTCCAATTGCCTTTGTCTCTCCATCGTCTTATCGTCTTCTTATCCAATCTCGTATGCAAGATATAAATCCAACAATCTCTACCTTGGATTGCATACGCATGAATCCATACCTGTGTGATTTAAACATCTTCTAGATCTTTCTTCTCCGCTTTGTAAACATGTTTCAATGGCTTGTCCTGCTAGTTTGAACAAACCTCCACCTGTTTTCCTCCAGCTGTATGCCCCCCTCAAGGGCACACACATGTAGATGTACTCATGGAGGTTCCACCCTCCAAATGAACTCCACCTACATCAAGGCTTTCTCCACCTTCCAACGGTATTCGAACGTTGCAGTCTCGCATCGGTAATTCTAGTGACGACTTACTAGATAATGCTTTGGGAACAATGGGCTTCCATACACTCGGTCGAGTTTTTCTGCTCCCACAAAGCTGGTAGAGGTTGTGCTGAACCTGCCCAATCCCCCTCTTACCTTTCATTACCTTGCGACGACTCTCCCAAACTGTCAAAACTCCGTCTCAAGTTGTGTACCTGCAGCCACGAGCATCAAGAGTACCCAAGGATATAAGATTCTTCTGTATCGAAGGAATATGCATGACCTCTTCTAGTGTGAACCCTTTACCATCTGGCATCTCCAATTCAACTGTTCCCTCACCCACCACTTCACAAATCTCACCACTCCCCGTTCTCACACTACGGCTTGTTAATGACTTGTAAGTAGAAAACATCTCTCTCTTGGAGCAAATATGAGAAGAACATTCCGAATCAAGATACCAACTTGAATCCACATCTGAAGAACTTGAAACAAGAAGACAATAATCGACATTTTTACTTGACTCAGTTGCGCTGACTATTTGGGCTTGTTCCTCTTCTTTAGTAGCACTCTTCTGACTCAACAACTTGTGACAGTCTCTCTTGTAATGCCCAACTCCTTTACAGTAATGGCAACGAATCTTACCCTTGTGTACCGCTTCCCTTCCAATTGAAGTTTCACCATTCACCGCAAAACACCCTAAAGAAATAGACCATCCTTTATGAGTTTCCTTTCTTAGTTCATCTTCCTTCAGACCCTTAATCACCCTGGCTACAGTAAGTGTCTCCTTGGCTGATTTCCCATGTAGCATGGTAGTTATCAAGTGATCATAAGAAGTAGGCAGTGAATAAATCAAGTTGAAAGCTTTATCCTTTTCGCTAAGATCATCAGCGTTGATCGCCTTCAGTTCAGATATTACCTTATTGAACTCCACAATATGATCTTGAAGATGGGTACCTTCCTTCATTGAGAACCTAAACAGCTTCCTCTTCCAATAAATCCGATCTAGCAACGACGATACCGAGTAGTCGGTTTTAAGTCTCGCCCATAGACTCGCCGCACTTTTCTCCTCAAATATTACACTTGACTTCGTCCGCCAATTGCAACTGGATTAAACTCAAGGCCTTTAAATAAATCTCATCCCACTTCTCCTGCTGTAAGTCGGTTGAACTCCACAATATGATCTTGAAGATGGGTACCTTCCTTCATTGAGAACCCCTTTTCCAATACATCCGATCTAGCAACGACGATACCGAGTAGTCAGTTTTGAGTCTCGCCCATAGACTCGCCGCACTTTTCTCCTCAAGTATTACACTTTACTTCGTCCGCCAATTGCAACCGGATTAAACTCAAGGCCTTTAAACAAATCTCATCCTACTTCTCCTGCTGCATGTCGTTTGACTTTTTCTCTTCTAGGAGAAGATACAAGTCCTTCTGAACCAAAATATCATACATGTCCACCTTCCATAGATTAAAGTTGATCTTACCGTCAAACCGCTTGATCTTCGTCTTTTGATCTGCCATCTCCAAGGAACTCGAACAAACCCACGAATCCTGATTGCTCTGATACCACTTGTTAGGAAATTATGAGGATCTTGTTGAGTCTTTGACACAATCAACACATACCACCAAGCAAGACTAGATCATACCAAATACACAAAGCACACAAGAGTTGTCCCGGTTAGGGCTTTCGCCTTAATACGGGAGAGGAAGAACCGAAATATTATTCAAGTAGAGAAGATACAAGAATATTACAATTCTCACCACGATCCTCTCTTAAGCCTAATGGAACTTGATGCTGTTTACAATGGAGAACTCTCTCACCCTCTCAGATGAAGTACTCTCTTCTTCTATTCGGCACTCAATAAAATCATCATGGATCTATGAGCCGTTACAATTGTTTATATAGATCTAGAGACAAACCCTAAGTTGATATCTTGTTACAATAGCTATTAGATAGTACATAACAGATAACCCTACGATAGGAGCCATACGATCCAACTTGAAGAGCAAGTTGGACTTCTCACGAATCACCAAGACCTGACCCAAATATCCATCAGCACCGCGACCGATTGACCGCCACCCAGGTTCGGTCGACCGTCCCCCTATCGGGGACTTCTGCACCTTATGACCGGTCGAGCGCAACTTCTGCAACCACAGCTGCTGACTATTTCCTTGCCTCCACTCCGTTTCCAATCGCCTTTGTCTCTCCATCGTCTTATCGTCTTCTTATCCAATCTCGTATGAAAGACATAAACCCAACATGATTTACTACGATTTTTACCATTATAACTCACAAAGGTTCTTTCTTAAACTCTGTGTGAACAATTTAAAACAAATCTGGGACAAAAATGCAGAAAACTTATCCTTACTAATCACATTGGCAGCAGTCAATAGGAGTAGTTGTTTAGTCGATTGGATCCTTTCAGTATAGAAAACAGAGGAATTCAACTAACTCCTACTTACTGTCAAAACCTTGATTTATTTTGCCAGACTCCTCAATTTAGTCACTGATATGGCTAAAAATAGGATTAAATCGGAACCGTCCAAATCGGGCACGAATCTTAAAGCTTAGGAGTAAAATGATAATCTCACCTACAAGCGGGTCTGAAATGGGTTCTGGGTATTCTCTCCAAAAGCCCATTAACCCTCCAACAGATCCATCTCAACTGGGTGTGGGTCCCAACTCGCAAGAAACTCGGTTCAGCTGGATAGAATTGGGGTTTCTGATTGTATTCAATCAACGGCCCTGATTCGCTCTATCCTTTCGCTGGGAATTAGGGATTTCATTCCTAAACTGATCCCAAAGGCGGCTATAAATACCCCCCATCCACCACCATTAGGAGGTAATCAATCTTTTGCCAGTTTACGCTCTTTTATAATCTTTTCTGATTACTAACTTGAGCATCGGAGGGTGCGTCGCCGGGATCAACCCCGATGTCTCGCACTTTTTGCAGGTGAACGGTGGGAGTCAACGGTTGAACTTCGGTGGAAAGGACCTAGGTTTGCTATTCGGTTTTCTTAAGAATCCACAAATTCTATTTGTTTGCCCCTCACACCAGATTTAGCGGTAAAAGATTGGTGCCGTCTGTAGGAACCACAATAGCACTCCTACCTCTTCCCTTGGTTAAGATCATCTCCAGCCATGCCTCCCCGAAAGCTAAGATCCAAAGGGTCCAACCGTGGACCCACTCCTCCTCAACTGCAACAGGAGATTCCCCTCCAAACTGTCCAGCTGCAGGGGCAACTCCCACCACAGCCTGATCAGCCCCCGCAGCAAGATCAACCTCCTCTTCAGAACCTTCAATCCCACAGGGATCCATTCGGGCCCCAAAATGTCGGTGCAGGGACCTCCCGTCCCAATCCTCAGAAACAACCCCTTCATCATGACCACGTCTCCGTGCAAAACCCCTCTACTGATTCGATGGCATCTCACAACCCCCAAGCTTCCGAAGACCTTCGCAATATCCTTATTAATCGGCAGAAAGAAGAGGACCTTCGTCACCGTTTGGCTGAAAGACGGGCCCGTGAGGGATCCTCCCGCCAAGAATGTCCAAATGAGCGATCTCCTTGTCACCGGGACTATCGGAGGACCCCACCTCACAGAAGATGGAGAGAGTCCCCTGAGCACCATAGGAGGAGGCCTCACTCTCCCGTTGGTCGGCATCCCCCGACGGATGATACCGCACCCATCACCCGTGCGGAGTTCCAGCAATTCCAAGCAACCATCTTGCAAGCCCTCAACCTTCGACTGAACAACAACAATGCTCAGAGGGTCCCCACTCCTCCTCCGGTCCAAAGTCCTCGCCATCGGTCCCTAATTCCTCCTCAAGCTCCGAGTAACCGCCATCAAAATCCTTGCCATTCCCCTAGCTACCATCGCCGAACTCCACGCTCCCCTTCTTACGAAGACGAGTCCAGAGACTCGTTTGGCTACCATCGAAAAGATGAAGCTGTCTATCATCATCTCCACGAGATGGAGAGGCGCCTCAACCAACTAGACATGGAAGAAGAACTGAGAGGAAGGACCCTTCGTCCCAGCCGACCTCCCTTCTCTCGAACAATCATGGAGGCACCAGTTCCAATAGGCTTCAAGCCCCGCAGTTCGAGACTTACTCTGGGGAGTCAGACCCCATGGACCATATCGAGAGCTTCAAGATCCTTATGTTAATCCACCAAGCTTCCGATGCCCTACTTTGTAAAACCTTCCCAGCTACTCTCAAGGGTCCGGCTCGGAAATGGTATTCTCGCCTCGCCCCATCCTCCATATTCTCCTTTGAACAATTTGAAACCCTCTTCGTCACCCACTTCGTGAGTAGCCACCGCACAGAGAAGACCAGCATCTCGCTACTCTACCTCAGTCAGAAGAAGGGTGAGAAGCTCAGAGATTATGTGAAGCAATTCACCGCGGAAGCTAGGTCCATTGCTTCCCTCGACCAGTCGGTCGCTGCTGCAGCTTTCCAGTCAAATGTCCTTAACTCCAGCTTTCGGTCCTCCCTAGCCAAGAATCCTCCGCAAAACTTCTCCGACCTCCTTCTCAGGAGCGAGAAGTATATTCGGGCTGAGGAAGCTGAGCACCATCCCACCTTTGAGGGGCCTTCCTCCGGGACCAAGCGAAAAGCTCCCGAAGAAGAGGGAGTCAAGAAACTCCAGAAGGACAACGAGGGCCAGCGCCGCCCCCCTCCCAAATTCGAGAAATTCACTCCTCTTAATGCCAACATTTCCACTATTCTCATGGAGGTTGAAAAGGAAGGGATTATACCTCCTGCCCCAAAGATGAATACCCATGGCAAGAAGAGGGACAAAGAGAAGTGGTGCCGATATCATCGGGACCACGACCACGACACCAATGATTGTCGGGCCCTGAAGAATGAAATCGAGGCCCTCATCCAAAGGGGGCAGCAGTCTAAATTTGTGAGAAAGGACCGGATCGATCTTCCTCCTCCCCCCAAGGGGGCTAACAGGCGTCCTGAAAGGCACGAGGAAACTCCCGAGTTCAAAGAGGAACGCATCCTGCATCTCATCCATGGAGGCCCCATGAGAGGCACCTCCAACTCCTCTCGAAAGGCTTTCATAAGGGAAGTCAACTCAGTACATGGCATGCCCCCTCCCAAAGGCCTCGGGGTCCCGGTCACTTTTTCAGATGAAGACCTGGAGGCTGTCCGAATCCCCCATTGCGATGTCCTAGTGATCAACCTCCATATGGAAAATTTTAAAGTGGAGAGGATACTGGTCGACAATGGTAGCTCCGTTAACATCCTCTTCCTCGCTGCTTTCAAAAGACTCGAGCAATCCCGGGACAGACTTAAGCCCGCTGGCTACACACTCCACGGGTTCACGGAAGTGCCAGTGACTATCGAATGGGTAATCACCCTCGACATAACCGCTGGCAAAACTCCTACTACCCGAACAGAGCCGATGGACTTCATGGTCGTCGATGTCCCTGTAGCTTATAATGTGATTGTAGGCCGACCTGGCCTAGCTGCTCTAAAGGTCGTCTCGTCGGCTTATCACCTCAAGATGAAGTTCCCCACCAGGGCGAGAGTAGGGGAAGTAAGGGGTAGTCAAGAGATGGCCCGCAAATATTACATGACCTCCACCGGGGGACCAGTCCTCTCCCTCGAGACTTTTAAGATTCCCCAAGAGAATGTCCGGCCAATGTCCAAATTGGTGGATGAATTTGAGGAAGTGCTCTTCTCTGAGCAAGATCCGAACCGCAAGTTCCTCATCAGTAAGACCTTCCCATCTGCCTTATGTTCCGACATAGTCCAATGCATCAGAAAAAACCGCGATCTCTTCGCATGGTCGGCTGCTGACATGCCAAGAATCTCCGAGGAGCTCCTCGTCCACCACTTGAGTGTTGCTCCGGGGTCCAAACCGGTCCAACAAAAAAGGCGCAAATTTGCCCCTGAGCGCCAACATGCTATCAAGGAAGAAGTGGACAAGCTCCTTAAGGCCCGGTTCATCCAAGAAGTCAACTACTCCGAATGGCTCTCCAATGTTGTTATGGTTAAAAAGTCTAACGGGAGTTAGAGGATTTGTATCGACTTCACGGACCTGAACAAGGCATGTCCTAAAGATCCATTCCCTCTTCCAAGCAACGACACCTTGATTGACGCCACTTCGGGTCATGAGTTGCTCAACTTCATGGATGCCTTCTCCGGGTATAACCAAATCCGAATGTTCCCCCCGGATATTCCGAAGACCTCCTTTGTCACCGATCAGGGGCTCTACTACTACAGGGTCATGCCCTTCGCGTTGAAGAATGCAGGTGCGACCTACCAACGCCTTGTCAACAAGGTCTTCCAAGAGAAGATTGGCCAAAGTATGGAGGTGTATGTTGATGATATGCTAGTTAAGAGCGTCCATAGGGCCGACCATGTTGCCGATCTGCAGGAAGCATTTGATGTATTGAGAAAGCATGATATGAGGCTCAACCCGAAAAAGTGTGCGTTCGGGGTCTCATCGGGAAAATTCCTAGGCTTCATGGTCAGCCAAAGAGGAATCGAGACCAACCTCGAGAAGATCAAAGCCATACTGGACATGGCTCCTCCCAAAAGTATAAAAGAGGTTCAGAAGCTCACAGGGCGCCTCGCGGCCATAGGGCATTTCCTATCTAAGGTAGGGGAGAAGTGTCTTCCCTTGTTCAAAGCACTTAGAGGAGCTAAGGGCTTCGAGTGGGGTTAACAGCAACAAGAATCATTCGATCAACTGAAAGCCTATCTGGTCAACCCCCATCTCCTCAGCAAGCCTATCCACGGAGAAACACTCTACCTCTACTTGGCTGCTTCCGAACAAACCCTCAGCGCTGTCTTGGTGAATGAAGAAGAAAAGGCTCAGAAGCCTATTTATTACGTGAGCAAGGTACTTTGGGATGCCGAGCTCCGCTACCCAAGATTGGAGAAGATGGCGTACGCCTTGGTCATGACAGCTAGGAAGCTTTGCTCATATTTTCAGTCTCACTCGGTGGTCGTTCTTACCGACCAGCCGCTTAAGCAAGTTCTGCACAAAACCGAGACCTCAGGCCGGCAGATGAAGTGGTCGATCGAGCTGAGTCAGCATGACATATCATACCAGCCTCGAACCGCAATCAAGGCTCAAGACTTAGCTGAATTCATTATTGAAAGCACTATCCCAGAGGTCAGCCAAGTAGCAAGCGGGCCTCCTATTTGGACAGTATACGTAGACGGGTCCTCTTGCACTGAGGGAAGCGGAGCCGGGGTCATTCTGGCAGGCCAAGATGATTTCGTTCTCCAATACTCCCTCCGCATTAACTTTAAAGCCTCCAATAATTTAGCGGAGTATGAAGCCCTTATAACCGGCCTCGGTATGGCTCGCAAGGCAGGGGCACAATGCCTCCAGATGTTTAGCGACTCGCAGCCGGTCGTGAATCAAGTCTTGGGTGAGTACGAGGCAAGAGATGACCGAATGGCTACGTACCTAGCCAAGGTCCAAAATCCCATGGCTTCATTCGAAGAGGCGCTAATTCAGCGAATCCCCAGGGAAGAAAATTTCCAAGCAGATGCCCTTTCCAAACTGGCCTCCTCCCCCCTTCAAGGTCTCGAGCAGACCATCCTGATTGAAGTTCTCCTAAGACTGAGCATAGAAGAAGAAACCCCCGACTCGATGGAGTCTCTGCCCGTCCAACTTCAAGACAACTGGATGAAACCTCTGATAGAATTTCTACGGGATGAGATCCTCCCCGAAGACCTAAAGAAAAGTCGCTGAGTCCGAACCAGAGTGGAGTGGTACACCCTTGTTGAGGGGATCTTGTATAAATGCTCCTACACCCAAGTAGACGGCAGGCCCTACTTGAGGTGCCTCACCCTGGAAGAAGCTTCATATGCCTTGCAAGAGCTTCACGAAGGTATAGGCGGAGCACATTCAGGGTCAAGGTCCCTCGCCAGGAAGGTGTTGAACTATGGGTACTTCTGGCCTACCCTCCTACAGGACGTCGAACGACATGTCCGACAATGCAGCTCTTATCAACAATACTCCAACATTCATCGCTTACCCCAAGCGCAACTCACTTCCTTATCAAGTCCGATCCCTTTCGCAATGTGGGAGATGGACTTACTAGGCCCGTTCCCACCAGCTCCTGGCCAACTCAAGTTCTTAGTCGTGGCAATCGACTACTTCTCCAAGTTGATAGAGGCCGAGCCTTTGGCTACGATCACTGAGAACAAAGTGCTTCAGTTCTTCTGGAAGAATGTCATCTGTAGGTTCGGGATGCCTCGGGTCCTGATAATTGATAATGGAACACAGTTCACGAGGGCCGCGTTTCGATCTCTGTATGAAGACCTTGCCATTCAGCAATGCTTCTCCTCTGTCTCCCATCCTCAGTCAAATGGCCAAGTGGAAAATGCTAACCGACAGATCCTCTCTGGTATCAAGAAGAGACTAGATAAGTAGCCAAAGGCTTATGGGCGGAGCAGCTTCCTAACGTACTGTGAAACTACCCACTACAAAGCGGACCCCCACAGGTGAGTCGCCATTCAATCTCACCTATGGGTCCGAAACTATAATCCCCTTGGAAGTCGGCCTACTATCTCCTCGCCTTACGGTCTATGAAGAAAAGCAGAATGCCAAAAAGTTTCGGGCGAATTTGGACTTGATCAATGAGCTCTGCGAAAGAGCTTCGATTCGCTAGCAAAATTATCGAAGGAGGATCGAGCTGGCCTACAACAAAAGGGTCCGTCCTACCAATCTCAAAGAAGGGGACTTGGTCCTCAGAAAATTGGCTATCTCCTTCCCCGGCCAGAAGAATATGCTAGCCCCGAATTGGGAAGGACCCTACAAGATCACCAAAGAAGTTCGCCCCGGAACGTACCGTCTCGAAGACCTTGAAGGCAGAAAGATCCCCAAAGCTTGGAATGTCGACTATCTGTTGAAATACCAAGATAGCACATGAATGCCTCTCTAAATACCTTCTGATGTCGAACCATTCCTTTTCTTTCACTTGTATTTTGCTTCTTTATTTCTTCAATGTAATAACGGCTTGCAACTTAGAAGCAGCCGACTAGTGGTTATCAATAAAGAGCTTCTTTCATATTTTTCTTGTGATTGCTTGCATCTATCTGTTTTTAATTTCTTATACTCAAACGACGAGTTCGGAGTTCAACACTTGGCTCGACTCCGCTTCGCAAGCTCGCTCTTAAGCGAGCTAGAAGTAGTTCGTCATTCGGAATTGCTTCCACAACCGTTGAAATATACTCAAACGACGAGTTCGGAGTCTAACACTTGGCTCAACTCCGCTTCGCAGGCTCGCTCTTAAGCAAGCTAGAAGTGGTTCGCCATTCGGAATTGCTCCCACAACCGTTGAAATATACTCAAACGACGAGTCCGGAGTCCAACACTTGGCTTGACTCCGCTTTGCAGGCTCGCTCTTAAGCGAGCTAGAAGTGGTTCGCCATTCGGAATTGCTCTCACAACCGTTGGAATGCGCTCCGCCGTCGCGCGCGAAGTTCCTACAACTAGACTAGACATGGGAGAAGAATACTTGGAGGAGCTAACCTTTGGTTCTTATGGCTCATTTAAAGTTGAAGAAATTCTCCAAACGTCATTCGGAAATTGCTCTCACAACCGTTGGAACGCGCTCCGCCATCGCGCGCGAAGTTCCTACAATTAGACTAGACATAGGAGAAGAGTACTTGGAAGAGCTAACCTTTGGTTCTTATGGTTCTTTTAAAGTCATCCTCCAAAAGGCTGCTCTCCACTGCAAGAAACTCACTTCACTTAGAAATTCACAAGTTAAGAGGTTCGAAGCAGTGCTCGGCATGCCTTGCCGAACACTCTTGGCACCGACGCCCAAACGAGCAAAAATCTTGCTCTGGGACCTCCGCAAGCCTTGCCGAGCGCTCTTGGCACCGACGCCCAAACGAGCAAAAATCTTGCTATGGGACCTCCGCAAGCCTTGCCGAGCGCTCTTGGCACCGAAGACCAAACAAGAAAATATCTTACTTTGGGACCTCGGCACGCTAAAGATAGTAACGAGTAATACAACGATACAAGTCTAACAAAAACGCACAAGTCCAAGAAAGAAAAAAGCTTCATTTCAATTAAGTGTGGGAAGACAGTATAAGACGGTGCCCTTCTTTACAATGAAGTTACAAGTTGAAAAGCGAAAACTATGAAGCCCACTCATAACACTTAGACAAAATACAAAATTTGGAGAACAAGAGATCTTCCACGTCTCCTAGGCGCAGGGATGTTCCGCTTCAAAGATACTCGAGGACGGCGGCACTTGACCCCGGAGCTCGTCCCTGAGCCAGCAAACTGAGACGTATTTTTGGCACTGCTCCTGACAGTTGCGCCGATGGACGCTCCGCTCGATGATATTGCCACACCACTTTGGGCATCACTCAAACTTTGCCAAGCAACAGGCGAATGGGTCGCAAGCTCGTAGAACGAAATCCCTCGTTCACTCTTCATGAGTGCACGAAGTGCTCCTGCCGTTGATCGGTCCCGAATGCGGTTTGAGGCGAGCCACTTCCACCTCTAGCTCGGCTATCCGTTGCTTCAGAGAGTCATCTTTTACGTCCGCCTCAAAGCGAGGAGGCACCGCGGAGCTCGGGATGCTAGGACGGCAGGCAATGATTCGGCGGAGCTGAGTGACTTCGATGCCCCTGTCCACTGTGGCCCTCTTCAATCCGTCGACTTCTGCCATTAATTCGTCGCATTCGGCCATTAGCTTGTCCACCACCATCATCAACTCCTCTTCTTCCGCCAGAAGCTCTGCCTCCACAATCTGCAGGTGGTGAACCTCAGTGAGCATATCGTCCCTCTCCGCTGTCATCTTCGACAAAGAGTGTTGAAGACACTTAAGCCTCAGCCCATTGGTGAAGGTTGTCGACGAGCCGTCGTCCTCGCCTACGGGAGGTATCTCGGCGAGCCTACACTCTAGCCGCCGAATCTCGATTTCTCTCCAGCCTAAGATCAGCTGCAGATGGTTCCGCTCACTCTCGGCCCTGTGCAACCCCAACTCGACTTCGTAGAGGCGCTCTCGGCACCTGGTTAAACACAACCTCATCGCCCCTAAGCCGACCTCGGAATGAAACTCCTGTTAGAAAATGAGTGTTTTAGACACTATTTTCGAACCGATTTTTGAGCAATTTTTTGAGTAAGATCCTCAATGAATTATTGAGAGATCTTGATTGATTTGTGTTCTCCTTAGTGAGTAGATCAAAATCATATATTGGTTCGCTAAAATCGGTTAAGGGGTGAATGAGAAATTGTCTCTCAAAGTGAGACGTTTTCATTCTTGAAAATGGGTTAAAGGGAACTTAGTCCCACATCGGAAATAACAAAGGAAATAGAAGAGGATATATAGTAATCTCCTTCTAAGCATTGTAAGATGGCTAGAAGAGAGGCTCTCTCTCGCGCGCGCAGGGGGGGGGGGTGCAAATCACGGACCGGTTTACATGCGACTTGTGTGCGCCCGCACGACCTGCGGACACGAATGCCGGACCGATTTGATCCCACCCCGTGCAGAGCCACTTTTTGCTACAGTTTTCTTTTTGTAACGGCTGAAATGAATGCAGAAACGGTTCTGTCTGCCGTTTCAGTGCTGTATTTAATATTTTGTCTGCCGTTACACTGAAGGCATTCAATTCATTGTCTGCCGTTACAGTGAAGGCTGTTAAAGGCTGTTAATGCCTTGTCTGCCGTTACAGTGAAGGCTGTTAATGCCTTGTCTGCCGTTACAATGAAGGCTGTTAATGCCTTGTCTAACCCAGGCTCTATAAATAGAGGCCTTCCCCTTACTTTCTTCACTGCACAAAACCATATCATTTTCTCTCCTTCTCTTCTGTACTGTTCGTCCGTCCTTGTGTTGGTAAGTCAGGTGATAGGTTCAAACGCTGCTGATCAGTTCGGGAGTGGTACGTGGTGCCTACGGGATCGCTCCAAGCCGTTGCATCCTGGGAGACAGACGCCTCCGTTCAATCCAGCAACCGGAGAGAGGCGAAATCTGTTTTAAGGACACTGTGTGATACACAGGCCTCGGCTTCTTGGGAGTTGTACTTTTCATTTGCTTATTGTAAGTTGTTCAATTTATTTTCCTTTTCTTTTTCTTTCGGATTTCTCTTCTCTGTTCCCTTCTCGGTTTTCCTGTGCCTCTCTATCTTTCTTTGTAAAAAGAATTTTGTAAACATTACTTGTAACAAACTTAAAACAGATTTTCGATTTCTTTCATTTTCGATTTTGAGGCACGGTTTTTCTTTTATTTCTTTTATCTGGAAAACTTACACTCGTGTTGTGTAAATTTCAGATTCACGATGACTACTGCATTGGACAATGCTGTTGTATCTGAAACGGTCTATGTGCCGGTTGTTGATACAACACAAGAACCGATTGCTGCTGCGGCACGAGTGCCAATGCCCACCGTTGTACCTGTCTCAGTCTCCCATGGGGAGAAACCTGAGAAGTTCAACGGGCAGAACTTTAAGAGGTGGCAACAGAAGATGATGTTCTATCTGACCACACTGAATCTTGCAAGGTTCTTGAACGAAGATGCTCCAGATCTTAAGAAAGATGAGCAGGATAACCAAGTCATTGCCGCTGTGGATGCTTGGAAAAATGCTGATTACTTGTGTAGAAATTACATAATGAACGGATTAGCCGACTCTTTGTATAATGTTTACATTGACAAAAGAACAGCTAAAGAACTTTGGGAATCACTAGAACATAAATATAAAACTGAGGATGCCGGCGCCAAGAAATTCATTGTGGGCCGCTTCCTAGACTATAAAATGGTAGATTCTAAAACAGTAATCAGTCAAGTTCAAGAACTACAACTAATCTTGCATGAGATTCATGCTGAAGGTATGAACTTAAGTGAAAGTTTCCAAGTGGCTTGTATAATTGAAAAATTACCACAAGGTTGGAAAGACTTTAAGAATTACCTAAAGCATAAGCGAAAAGAAATGGGCATTGAAGATCTCATTGTCAGGCTTCGTATTGAAGAAGACAATAGGGGATCTGAAAAAGTTGGACTCATCAGCCATGCAGCAAAGGCAAATGTAATGGAACATAAACAACGTTCCAACAAGCACAACAACAAGGGTCCGAAGTTGGGGCCTAAGGGAGGAATCTCCAAGAAGCCGAAGTTTCAAGGCAAGTGCTTCAATTGTGACAAAATGGGTCACAAGTCCACTGAATGCAGACTTCCCAAAAGGAACAGGAACAGAGAAGCAAACTTGGTTCAAGGAATTGCTCAAGATGTCTCCGATATCAACCTCTCAGCTGTGATATCAGAAGTGAATATGTTAGGTTCAAATCCGAAGGAATGGTGGATTGACACTGGAGCTACTCGACATGTGTGCTCCAATAGAAGTATGTTCTCCACTTTCGAACCATTAGAGAATGGGGAGAAAATGTTTATGGGGAACTCGGCTACATCAGAAATAAAGGGCCAAGGCAAGGTGATCTTGAAGATGACTTCTGGAAAGGAACTGACTCTGAACAATGTTGCATATGTTCCTGAAATCCGTAAGAACCTGGTATCTGGTTCGTTGCTTAACAACCACGGTTTTCGTTTAGTGTTCGAGTCAAACAAATTTGTTTTGTCTAAAAGTGGAATGTATGTTGGTAGAGGATATATGAGTGGTGGAATGTTCAAACTCAATGTAATGACCATGGTCAATAATATGAATAAAGCTAGCTCTTCTACTTATTTGCTTGAGTCTTCCAATTTATGGCATGGTAGACTAGGACATGTTAATTATGATACTTTGCGAAGACTAATTAACTTGAATCACATACCAACGTTCCAAATTGATTCCAAACACAAATGTGAAACTTGTGTTGAGGCAAAACTAACAAGATCATCATTTAAAAGTGTTGAAAGAAACACCGAACCACTTGATCTAATTCACACTGATATTTGTGATTTGAAAATGATACAAACAAGAGGTGGTAATAAATATTTTATTACCTTCATAGATGATAGCACAAAATATTGCTATGTATACTTGCTTAAAAGCAAAGATGAAGCTATAGAGAAATTTGTTCTCTATAAAAATGAGGTTGAAAATCAACTCAATAAGAAAATTAAGGCGCTAAGAAGCGACCGAGGTGGAGAGTATGAATCGCCATTTGCTGACACATGTGCTAAGCATGGGATTATACATGAAACCACAGCGCCTTATTCTCCTCAGTCCAACGGTGTTGCTGAGAGAAAGAATCGTACATTGAAAGAAATGATGAATGCGATGTTAATAAGTTCTGGTTTACCACCAAACTTGTGGGGAGAAGCTATTCTTTCAGCTAACTACCTTTTGAATAAGGTGCCCAAAAGGAAAGAAGATAAAACTCCATATGAATTATGGAAAGGAAGAAAGCCATCCTACAATTACTTGCGAATGTGGGGATGTCTTGCCAAGGTGGTAGTACCCCCACCTAAGAAAATGAAAATAGGACCAAAAACAGTTGATTGTATTTTCATTGGTTATGCACTTAACAGTAGTGCCTATCGGTTCTTGGTATACAAATCCGATATCACTGAGATATCAAAGAACACGATAATGGAATCTAGAAATGCATCGTTCTTTGAAGATGTATTTCCATGTAAGTCAAAGGAGGAAGCAAGTTCCTCCAAACGAACACATGAGACTATCAGTGAAGATAGTGAAGACCAAAATGAAGAAGTCGAGGAGGAACCTCGACGCAGTAAAAGAACAAGAACGGAAAAATCTTTTGGTCCGGATTTCTTGACTTTTATGCTTGAAGAAGAACCCCAAACCTTCAAGGAAGCAGTGAACTCTAGTGATGGTCCTCAATGGAAAGAAGCCATCAAGAGTGAAATTGATTCTATCTTGCAAAACCATACTTGGGAACTAGTGGATCTTCCACCAGGTAGTAAACCTTTGGGTTCCAAGTGGATCTTCAAGAGAAAAATAAAACCTGATGGATCAATTGATAAATACAAGGCAAGACTTGTAATTAAAGGTTATAAACAAAAAGAAGGTCTTGATTACTTTGATACATATTCTCCTGTGACGAGAATAAATTCCATTAGGATGGTACTTGCCGTAGCAGCTCTACGCAATCTTGAAGTACATCAAATGGATGTAAAAACAGCTTTTCTTAATGGAGATTTAGATGAAGAAATCTACATGGAACAACCTGAGGGTTTTTCATCTCCAGGACATGAAAAGAAAGTGTGTAAACTGGTGAAGTCATTATATGGCTTGAAACAAGCTCCAAAACAGTGGCATGAAAAATTTGATAATGTCATGATGACAAATGGCTTCAAGATCAATGAATGTGACAAATGTGTATATGTCAAAGACACAGAAGATGGATATGTCATTATATGTTTGTATGTAGATGACATGCTTATTATTGGAAGCAATGATCAGATAATTAAATCTGTTAAAAACATGTTAAACTCGAGGTTTGACATGAAAGACATGGGACTAGCTGATGTTATATTGGGAATTAAAATCACAAGAACATCAGACGAGCTTATTTTAAGCCAGTCACATTATGTTGACAATATTCTTGGAAAATTTGATAAAGATAATTCTGGAATTGCGAGAACTCCAATAGATCTAACTTTACACTTATCCAAGAATAAAGGGGAGAGTATTTCTCAAGTAGAATACTCTAGAATCATAGGCAGTCTAATGTACTTAATGAGTTGTACAAGACCAGACATAGCCTATGCAGTAAGTAAACTAAGCAGATACACGAGTAATCCTGGAAGCGAGCATTGGCAAGCAATTATAAGAGTACTGAAGTACTTGCGTTTTACTCGTAACTACGGGCTGCACTATACGAGATATCCGGCTGTACTTGAAGGATACAGTGATGCGAACTGGATATCGAGTGATAATTCAAAATCCACTAGTGGCTATGTGTTTACACTAGGTGGTGCAGCAGTTTCTTGGAAATCCTCGAAACAAACAGTGATCGCTAAATCCACGATGGAATCAGAATTTATCGCATTAGACAAATGTGGGGAAGAGGCTGAATGGTTACGCCACTTCCTTGAAGATATTCCAAGGTGGACGAAGCCTGTGCCTCCAATCTGCATACATTCAGATAGTCAATCTGCAATTTGTAGAGCACAGAGCAATATGTATAATGGTAAATCTAGACATATTCGTCGAAGACATAATACCATTAGACAACTACTCTCTACTGGGGTTATCTCTGTGGACTATGTAAAGTCAAAAGATAACATTGCGGATCCACTAACCAAAGGGTTAAACAGAGAGTTAGTTGATAAATCATCGAGGGGAATGGGACTAAAGCCCATGAAAGAATAAGTCGATACAATGGAAACCCAACCTAGTTGACTGGAGATCCCAAGATCTAGGTTCAAAGGGACAACTAAATTGTAAAGACCAAGTTAGATCACTGTGGGGATTTTTCCATGTCCATTCCCATAATGAAACAGTGATGCCCGCAAGGTAACAGGTTAAGCTAGGCTTTTAATGATTCTTATGCGTCGAATATCCGAGCAGAGTAATGCGGGTTACTCTTAAGTAAGAAATCACCTATGTAAGATGGAAGAAGGGCCGCTTCCAAGGGAATAATATAGGGCAATATTCCTGTTAAAATCTTGCAGAACCAGGCGTATGTTCATGGCCAAAACGAACATAACAGTGAGAACTGAAAAAGCGTTAGAAAGATTTCTGTGTGAGATATGTTATCGTTTACACAAATGGCAGAACAGTTCAAAGACATCGCGTCTACTGTTTAGTTAGTAAAGTAAACATATTTTCATAAGGGAAGGTTCAAAGGGTAACACCTACCTATCCTATGCAGAAATCAATCGTTGAATTCTATCACCAAGTCTGTCGGGTCAGTCCGTCGTGTCAGTCTGTCGTGTCAGTCTGTCCTGTCTGTGGTCGTCAATTTTCATTCATGTGGGGATTGTTAGAAAATGAGTGTTTTAGACACTATTTTCGAACCGATTTTTGAGCAATTTTTTGAGTAAGATCCTCAATGAATTATTGAGAGATCTTGATTGATTTGTGTTCTCCTTAGTGAGTAGATCAAAATCATATATTGGTTCGCTAAAATCGGTTAAGGGGTGAATGAGAAATTGTCTCTCAAAGTGAGACGTTTTCATTCTTGAAAATGGGTTAAAGGGAACTTAGTCCCACATCGGAAATAACAAAGGAAATAGAAGAGGATATATAGTAATCTCCTTCTAAGCATTGTAAGATGGCTAGAAGAGAGGCTCTCTCTCGCGCGCGCAGGGGGGGGGGTGCAAATCACGGACCGGTTTACATGCGACTTGTGTGCGCCCGCACGACCTGCGGACACGAATGCCGGACCGATTTGATCCCACCCCGTGCAGAGCCACTTTTTGCTACAGTTTTCTTTTTGTAACGGCTGAAATGAATGCAGAAACGGTTCTGTCTGCCGTTTCAGTGCTGTATTTAATATTTTGTCTGCCGTTACACTGAAGGCATTCAATTCATTGTCTGCCGTTACAGTGAAGGCTGTTAAAGGCTGTTAATGCCTTGTCTGCCGTTACAGTGAAGGCTGTTAATGCCTTGTCTGCCGTTACAATGAAGGCTGTTAATGCCTTGTCTAACCCAGGCTCTATAAATAGAGGCCTTCCCCTTACTTTCTTCACTGCACAAAACCATATCATTTTCTCTCCTTCTCTTCTGTACTGTTCGTCCGTCCTTGTGTTGGTAAGTCAGGTGATAGGTTCAAACGCTGCTGATCAGTTCGGGAGTGGTACGTGGTGCCTACGGGATCGCTCCAAGCCGTTGCATCCTGGGAGACAGACGCCTCCGTTCAATCCAGCAACCGGAGAGAGGCGAAATCTGTTTTAAGGACACTGTGTGATACACAGGCCTCGGCTTCTTGGGAGTTGTACTTTTCATTTGCTTATTGTAAGTTGTTCAATTTATTTTCCTTTTCTTTTTCTTTCGGATTTCTCTTCTCTGTTCCCTTCTCGGTTTTCCTGTGCCTCTCTATCTTTCTTTGTAAAAAGAATTTTGTAAACATTACTTGTAACAACTCCTCCCCGGAGTGAGCGGGTTCGGCAGAATGAGTCACCTCGGCAAGCTGAAGAGTTCAAAGCAAACAAAGAGAATGCTTAGTAAATACTCACAAATTTGCTTCACATCAGACTTCGGAACAAGGCCACATGCACCTAGCTAAGACTAAAATCTTTCGTTTCAACACTTGGTCAAATTTCAAAACTACTCGAAAGAAACACAAGGTCGAGCTCAAAAGTTGTATTTTCATTCATAACAAAAATGCGGTGGCCAGCCCGCAATTAGGCAATACAGTCGGCAGCTCAAAAGACAAAAAATAAAAAAAAAAAAACAACAAAAGAAAGAAGAAGAAATCAAGGGGCGACCTCTTTCCCGGGGCATTGAGACTAGGCGGGGTCGGACTCCACCGAAGGAGCCATCATCGCCAGCGGAGTCACTACCGACCCCTGCACCTCGCCGATGACCTCAACCTCGGGGCCATCTTCGTCATCCCCTCCTTCCTCCTCCGACTCGGGGTCGAAGCCCTCGACGTGGTCCGGGAAGAGCCGCCACCCGGAGCAGTCGACCTCAGGATAACACTCTGACACCTGATTGATGGCCTGGGCATACGCCTTGGCCATGTTTGCGGCGAGAAACCCTTGCGCCTTCGTCATGGTGGCCGCTTCGGTTTTCTTCACCGCCGCAGCCTTGGCCTCCGCCGCCTCGGCCAGCTGCTTAGCCGACTCCTCCTTCTGCCGGCGTAGGTCTTCCTCGAGCCTTGTGACAAGGTCCTCGAGGTACTCAAGCCTTGTCGCCTTCCCCTCGAACTCGACCTTCAACTTGTCGAGTTTGTTGCCCATTCGAGCCTTTTCAGCCCGAGCTCGGTCGACATCCTTCTTGAGGCCCTTCTCTAACTCCGTTATCTTCTCCATGAGATGACCAAAGTGGACGGTTATCTGAAGCAGAACAATGAAAAAGCAAGGAGTTAGAAAAATCAAACATAAAAGTTCCCAAAAAAGCAAAGGACGATACTTACCGATACCGCCGAGCGTGCGATCTCGATGGCGTCATCACCCGCTATGCCGACGTCCATGGCAGCTCAGTCTTTTGACATCGCTAGGTGCTTCACCACTTGCATACTCGACGTCGAGTCGCCGAGGAACCCATTGAGCTTCCGAACTTGCCAGTTCGGAATGTACATCTTCTTGTGCTCCTCTGTAAGGAGCGCCTTGGCGTCCACCGTCAGCAGCAGCACCTCCATCCAAAGCGCAGCGGCAATTGGGAACTCCCCTCCCTCGGCCGACGCCGAGGCTACTGTCAGGGCTCGGGTCGGGGTCACGTCTGCCGGCACCTCCACCTCCTCGGCTGCGCTCGCGACCTTCTAGGTCTTCGCGGACGGCAGTTTGGTGGCAACCCTCTTGCACTTCTTCGGCGCCTTGCTTCCGAGGGTGGCCATCTACGCTAATACTGCTTCATAGTCCATGGCCTTTGCATTAAGCAAGAAGTTGGTTAGAAAACACAAGTTACAATAAGCAAAGTAAGAAGAGAAAGGAAAAACGTAGAAAAAGCTGCGTACTGGGATCTATGCGGCATAGCCCTCCCCTGAAGTGGACGTCCTCGGTCAGATCTTGCCAATCGTACTTCGGCAGATCTAGAAGGACCCGAACTGCCTCTTCTTCTTGAGGGTGAAGCACTGGCGACTCCCTCACTCGCTTCGTCACCTCCTCCACCCAACCGGAGGGTATGGGCCCCGCCTCCGCACTCAGCACTATAAAATACTTATCATGCCAGTACTTTATGGAGTCGGGGCAAACGACGAGCCGACCTCCATGTCTCGGGGCCAAATAATACAGGAACTCCGACCTGTTCTGCTGATGAAGCCGGTAGAGCGTCCGAAGAACCCTCAACTCCGACTGTTTGGTAGTGGAGCACGAACCCGTTGATGACTCTCCACATATTCGACATTAGTTGGATGGGGCTGACCCCAAACCACCTCAGTACTTGAATCACGAACGGGTGGAGAGGGAGCCGAGCCCCGGTGATGAAGGCATCGACCGGCCAGAAACACATGGTTACTAGCAACGGCGACTTGGCCCTAACCCCGAGACCCAGCAGCAGCAGTTCGTACTCCTGCGGGATTTGGAAACAATCCCGGATCACTGCCAGATCCTCCAAGTTGAGGATGGACACCATCTCGTCTGTCTCCGAGGTCTTCCTTGTCGCGTTGTCCTCGAATGTCCACCCCCTCCCATGAATGATGCGCTCGGCATGCTCCTCCAGAAGTTCTCGAACCCTTTGCAGCACTGTCAACGGTCCCGGCAACCTGCCGAACGGCCCCATGCGCTTCGGGTCCTCTACAATCGTGTCTCGACCAAAAACTCCCTTGCCCTTATCTTTGCGATCTCTCTGACTCGGAAATGGAGCTTCGCCAGCAGGAGGGGAGGGCTCAGAGACAGGGGAAAGAGACATTTTCTAGTTGGAAAAAAAACTAAGTATAAGTTACCTTGAAGTGACAGGTACGGTCGGAATTTTCACCGGAAAATGATCGACAATCACCGTGAGCTCTCGTTAGTAGAAATTCACCACCTGAGTAAAAATTTGGAGAAGTGAAAAATGAGAGAGGAGGTGGGGTTTTATAGAGCGTGGCACACGAAACGAGGATAATGGGCCCAAAGAGCCAGGCCCATTCGCACAAGATGACAAAAAGAGCTGAACCGTCACATTATTTACCGCGCCAAGCTGTACTGTCGCATTAATGACTGTTGCATCTGTCAGAGTTGTCAGAAGTCCACCAGTCACCAGCTCAGCCTGACGTTTCCTAAGATGCCAAAAATCTTGCTCTGGGACCTCGGCACGCCTCGCCGAGCGCTCTTGGCACCGATGCCCAAACGAGCAAAAAATCACAACTCTGGGACTTCGGCACGTCTCGCCGAGCGCTCTTGGCACCGACGCCCAAACGAGCAAAAGATCACAACTCTGGGACCTCGGCATGCCTCGCCGAGCGCTCTTGGCACCGACGCCAAAACGAGCAAAAGATCACAACTATGGGACCTCGGCACGCCTCGCCGAGCGCTCTTGGCACCGACGCCCAAACGAGCAAAAAATCCCAACTCTGGGACCTCGGCATGCCTCGCCGAGCGCTCTTGGCACCGACGTCCAAACGAGCAAAAGATCACAACTCTGGGACCTCTGCACGCCTCGCCGAGTGCTCTTGGCACCGATGCCCAAATGAGCAAAAGATCACAACTCTGGGACCTCGACACGTCTCGCCAAGCGCTCTTGGCACAGACGCCCAAACGAGCAAAAGATCACAACTCTGGAATTTCGGCACGCCTCGCCGAGCGCTCTTGGCACCGATGCCCAAACGAACAAAAGATCACAACTCTGGAACCTCGGCACGCCTCGCCGAGCGCTCTTGGCACCGACGCCCAAACGAGCAAAAAATCACAACTCTGGGACCTCGGCACGCCTCGCCGAGCGCTCTTGCCACCGACCCTGTTACGTAGAAAAATGGGACATCGGCATACCTTGCCGAGCGCTCTTGCCACTGACCTTGTTACGTGGAAAAATTGGACCTCGGCACACCTTGCCGAGCGCTCTTGCCACCGACCCTGTTACGTGGAAAAATTGAACCTCGACATACCTTGCCGAGCGCTCTTGCCACCCGACCCTGCACCTTGCCGAGCGCTATTGCCACCGACCCTGTTACATGAAAAAACTGGACCTCGGCACACCTTGTCGAGCGCTCTTGCCACCGACCCTCTTACATGGAGAAAATCACTCCGCACTTCGGCAAAGATTTGCCGAATTCGCCTGCAGCCTGGCCGAGGTATCTACGCTCTTCGACAGAAGGTGCCGAACCCCCATGGACCTCGGCCTCCTTCATAGCATTTGTTCGGAGGGGGTCGGCGACGAAGCCGAAGCATTTAAGCCATGAAACGACATAAATAACATCGAGTCATCTACCTAAATATTGCGAAAAAATGATTTAAAATTCAGGAAAGTTAATTAAAAATTCTAAAAAATAATTATAAATTCGGAAAAATATTTTTGACCCCTTGGGTAAACAATTATTACTTAGAATGGTTAATTAAGACCCCCGAATAACAAATCACCACTTCGCAAAATTAAGAAAAATCACCAGAAGTCCAAGAGAGCTCAAGAATAACCTTGAGCGCGCAAATAGCTTCGAAAATCACCATAATACCTCATACAAAGATTCAATACCCCTCGTTTGGACTCCGATACAACTCCGAAAGTCATTGAAACAGTAAAACTACTCCTCAAAGGCTGAACCCACTCAGCCTTTGGGAGTGGGAGACTCGTGATATGGCTAAAAATAGGGTTAAATCGGAACCGTCCAAATCGGGTACGAATCTTAAAGCTTGGGGATAAAATGGTAATCTCACCTACAAGCGGGCCTGAAATGGGTTCTGGGTCTTCTCTCTAAAAGCCCATTAACCCTCCAACGGATCCATCTCAACTGGGTACGGGTCCCAACCCGCAAAAAACCCGATTCAGCTGGATAGAATTAGGGTTTCTGATTGTATTCAATCAACGGCCATGCTTCGCTCTATCCTTTCACTGGGAATTAGGGATTTCATTCCTAAACTGATCCCAAAGGCGACTATAAATACCCCCCATCCACCACCATTAGGAGGTAATCAATCTTTTGCCAGTTTTACGCTCTTTCATAATCTTTTCTGATTACTGACTTGAGCGTCGGAGGGTGCGTCGCCGGGATCAACCCCGGTGTCTCGCACTTTTTGCAGGTGAACGACGGGAGTCAACGGTCGAACTCCGGTGGAAAGGACCCAGGTTTGCTATTCGGTTTCCCTAAGAATCCACAAATTCTATCTGTTTGCCCCCACACCAGATTTAGCAGTAACAGTCACTCATCAATAACATAGGTTAATGAGATGCATATTCGCAATGACTAGATAGTTAGCAAGGGGAAAAATTTTAAGAATTCCCTGGTTGTTGATTTGGCTTACCAATTTGCACTTGCTTAGGCTGTCTGCATCAGGCATTTCTTCACACTCTCTTATAACCTCCTCTCTTAGCCTTTCCTGCCATTCTATGTTTGTGCTCAACAAGAACATAGTCCACGTCAGAAGGTGTGAAGTTGTCTCGTGCCCAGCAAAGAAGAAAGTTTTGCATTCATCTATAATCTCATTTGTATTCAACCCCTTGCCGAGCCCCTTACCTTCTTCCTTTTGTCTTGAATCCATCATTATGCCTAGTAAGTCCTTACCATAGGTTGATTCCTTGGAATTTAACCGGTTCTTGATGATTCCCTCCACTGTGTTCTTGATTTTTCTTTCGAGTTTCCATCTTTGTATATTCCTCTTAGTTGGAAGATATCTGCAAGTTCGGATCGTTTCACTGGAAATTAAATACAAAACCTCTAAATTCACTAGGAAAAAAATCATGTGGGAGTGTAAGATTACCTGAATCCGGGGATTTGTACGTTTAGGATAGTTGCTATTGTAAGAATCTGGAGCAGCTTCTGTGCCAAAAACACTTGCTTTCCCTCAATGAAACTGCTTCCAAAGGCAGCATGAGAGATTACATCTGCTGTTAGCTCCTGGAACTGCTTGTTGACCTCTATTGCATTGTGTTTCCCATCAGCTTGGACCATTTGCTGACACCAACTATCCAGCATTGATTTAGTGCAAATTGCCATTTGCTTTGTCATTATCTGTAAATTAAAACTGGATATTAGGTATCAATCTGCCATTTATTATAAATCAAGAAGTACCTCGACGTAAATCCAGATCTGAAATGCCAGTACTTTATATTTCTGACAGGTTTAGTATCTAGAACCAAATTTTAAGTGACCTTAAGGACCAACCATTAAATTTTAAACATTATAACATGAATCAAAATATTCAATAGAAACGATCATTGCAGGATTCTTAGTTGTGGTAATTGATCCCTATTTAAATTGAGGGCCTAGGCTGAGTATGTTGATCATATTTAGTCTGATTCCCTTTCCACTGGGTGTTCTATTGAGTTTTAACTACGGAATAACTCATCAACAAGATACAAAACAATAGAATTAAAATCAAGAGAACAAAGAACAATCAAAAGTAACACACAAGAACACACGAGATTTTTTCGAGGTTCACCAAATGCAATGGCTAGTTCCCCGCACAGGTTGCAATAGAGAGCGAGACGGTCGACTACGCGATCCACCGTGCACTACCAGTACATAGTCGGTCGGGAGTGCGGTCAGGGGTGCGGTCGACCGCAACTCTGTCTGTAGCTTCAGACTGCTCTTGACCTGTTTGCTCCCAACTTTCCTTCTCGTATATCTTCTTCAACCCATTATCGTGTATTTGGATCCACAAACCCCAACATGTTTTTTGTTGAAAACTTATAAATGGCACCGTCGGATTTAGTTTCTTACCGTTATTTCAGAAAAGAAAAAAAAAGTTCGAAAAAAATATATTGCGGAGGGAGGGACGATATAAGAATTAAAAGAAAACCTGACCTTGAGCTTGTCCATAGTAAAAGCAGGGCTGATAATCCTCCTATGTCGGGCCCACTCTGATCCGTCGGTTAAAACTAATCCCCTACCGAGGAGAGCCAGTATATTTCCGTTTGGTTTAGTCTTGATGTAGAAACCAAACTTACTGGATAGAATTTGTTTAGCTAGTTCTGCATCAGCGATACACAACCTTGGTATTGTTCCTACCCAGTACAAAAATGTTCTTCCTGTTTTCACATCACAGAACCAAAAAAAAAAAAAAAAAGAGTCAGAATTAAATGTATACTCTACTGCAGAGAATAGACATCCCAATACAAAATTCAGTATTTATACCAAGTATATCCCTCAACTATGCTCTTTTGAATTTAGGATTATGGCAGGCCTCTAGCTGATTGATTGTTTTCTCAGATATATAGCAGTTAGACCTTAAACTGAATGTTGAAGATGTTTAAATACTGAGACAAGTTTTAATGCCAAAAAATCTTAGAGTAAGAGATGATTATTGGCACCCATGACGATCTGACAAATTAAGCAAATATCCACTAGGATGGGGACAAGTTTTCTGTCTGTTATTTGGGAGATAGAGAAACTGCCTAAACCTGATAATATATTACAGGGTTATTGTCTCTATAGAAATAGGATTATTGCACGGGAACAATAAGGAAACAACAATCGCAAAAAAAAAAAACTAAAAAAACTAAAAACCAAACAAAAAATAAAAAAAAACTGACAAGATTAGGGTTCTTGAGTCTTAAGTAGTAGTAAGTTATTTTCTCCAAATCCAAACACTGGACATTTAACTAAAGGACAATTAATCATAGGAAGGAAAAAAAATAAAAAAAACCCTGCGAACTGATCAAAAACCCAAGTAAGAGCATCTGTAGTCAATCGGAGTCAAATTTTGGGTATTTGGCAACCCAAATAAGAGCATCTGTAGTCGTTCGGAGTCAAAGTTTGGGTATTTGGCATATAGAATTATAAAAAATGGGTTTCAGTTGTAGTCGTTTAAACACGGATTTTAGGTTTTAATTTAAAAAATTGAACGGACGATGAATGATTTCCTGTCCGTTAATTTTTTTTAAATAAAAAACAATGGACGGGGAATCATTTCCCGTCCGTTGTATTTTTTTTAATCCTAATTAATTCCAAATTTTATGTTAAATTAATCCTAATTAAATTATATTAAAGCTTAAATAAATCTTAATTATTAATACATTTCAATTAAAACCTAATTTCTATCTATAGAAATTTCTATAGGGTGTATTATATAGGAATTTTTTCAAAAGAAATGGCTGGGACGGTGCTTCATTTCGCGTCTCTGCTCATTTATTTTTTTAAAAAAAATTGAACGGACGGGAAATCATTTACCGTCTGTCAAATTTTTTTTATATAAAAATGGAACGGACGGGAAATGATTTCCCGTTCATCGATTTTTTTTAAAATAAGAAATAAAAAATTCGAACAAACGGAAATTATTTCCCATCTAATATTAAAAAAAAGAAAAAAAAAATCCAGCGACGAAAGATATTTTTTCGTCCGTTGAAACGGATGAAAAATCATCTTTCGTCGTCTATTTTTGACAAAATCCTATATCGTCTCCCAAATATAGCCTACCTCCACCCAAGAAATCTAAAATTTGGGTATATAGTCAACCACTGCGCTTCTTTTTTTCCTATTTTTTCCAAAAAAATGAGTAAATAGCCAAAGAATTACAGATGCTAAAGTAAAGGGAGTTTGCAGAGAAAAACACTATACCGTACTGATGCATCTTTTTTTCCTATTTTTTCCAAAAAAATGAGTAAATAGCCAAAGAACTACAGATGCTAAAGTAAAGGGAGTTTGCAGAGAAAAACACTATACCGTACTGATGCATCCAGTTGAAGTAGTGGGGAAGAACTCTGGGAATGATATCATGAGAGTGAATGTCCAACTCTGTTTCTCTTGCTTCCTTCTTCAGCCTCCTGATATCCTCGAGACACCCTGACCAAAACTTGTACTCTGGTCCCATCACCCCTTGTTTTCTCAACTTCTTTGTTGTCGCATATGGTTTCCATGTTAAAGCTACCAGTGCTCTCCATAGTGTCGAGACTAGTATCACACCCAAAGCCCCCAAGATCAAACCAAGATAACCCATGCTACTGCTACTTGTGAAGGACTTCAGGTGTAGGGAGTGTCTAATAATAGGAGTATCTTTACATACGATTAATTAGCCATATATATATATTTCTTTTCTTTTTTGAGAGAGATCTATATAAGATTTTTTCTTTTTTTTATTATTTGAAATTTGTGGGAAATCTATCTACAATCTCTGTGATTGTGATGACAAGTTGACCCTTCTGAATGAGTTCATGAGTGATGCTATCAATCTTGGATTATATGAGAAAGTCTGGTTGGTTTGTGGATAGAGTTGTGAGGAGTTTCTAGAATTTACTTACTGTATGCGACCAGTAATACTATCTTTGTGTTTTCTGTCTCTGTAAGGGTTGCTTGCTTTCCTGTCCTAGTCACTGCAGTTGTCAATTCTTCCATTTTATTTAATTGCTTCCTGATTTATATATGATTGAATCAGACGGGACAACCGACATGTCCCATTTGACATTGAAGATGTCACTCTCAACCTAATTAATCCATTAATTAACCACTAATCTCACTTTAGAAAGTAATTAATAAATATTTAGTATCATTTTAATCAATAATTAATTAACTAATTACTATTTAGTTACTAATTATTATTTAATAACTGATTACTATTTAATAAATTTTTTAAAAATTACGAGAGACGGGACAACATGCTAGACGATATTAAATAACTGATTACATGTCCCGTCTCTTCTGATTATTAAATAATTTTTTTTACTGAACATGCTAGACAATACATGTTATACCGTCTCCCTATTTTTTGAGAAAGTTTTAGCAAATGACCACTGCACACATACGCTCTTATTCCTATTTCTATATCTGCCATTTTCTCAAATATGAGAAACACCATTATGGATGCACTTATGGCTCATATGTTTTGATTGTATATTTAGGAAGTCATTCTATCAGATAACTTAAATTTTACCGCCGCTTAATAAATTATTGTTTTATCATGGAGATTTAACTATTGAATTATTGTTATTTCATTGTATTGGACTGATGTTTCGAATATTGCTATTTGTTTCCGGACGTTTTATGGTAGGGTACTTGAAAATTTTAGGTGTCTTGTTAAGATGGTGGAAAAAATGGTTGTTAGGATAGAGTAAAAAGGTTGTTGGTCGTGTGCCTTAATGCTTTTTACAATAGGATGGATTTTGGTTTAATACAGATGCCATAAGCTGGTTAACAATGTGTCAAGGGTTTTCCTCTACAATAGGGGATAAGGATGGAAGTTATCCCCCTGATTCATTCAAATGATCTTATAAGGTTATAGAGTGACAATACTAAATAATTAAAATTGGAATTTTTTTATTTTATATATATATATATATATATTATATATATATATATATATATATATATATATATATAGAGAGAGAGAGAGAGAGAGAGAGAGTTACCTTCCTTTGTGCACTCGCCTTCGTTTACACTCGGAATTTTGGCCTTGGTATCAACGATCCGAACCGTTTACATTGATCAAAACGTCTAAATTAGTCTAAAAATATAAATCAAGTCATTTAAAATTCATTTGTCAATGTATTGAAGTGTTACAAAATTATACGGCTGATTTTTTTTATTTTATAATAACATGATGGATGGACAAATGAATTTCAAATAACTTGATTTTACATATTTAGACTAATTTAGACGTGTACACCAATGTGAATGGTTCAAATCGTCAATACGAAGACCAAAATGCCAAGTGCACACGGAGGAGAGTGCACAACGGAAGATTATATATATATAAGGACGGGTTAAGTTATATTGAACCAGTTGTTTCAAACAATGGGTTCATTTTTAAACAAACACTACTGTACCGTGCAAACGCGTGAAAACCACTTAACACATCGTTGGGGGTTAAGTAGTTTTCACGCGTTTGCAAGCTACAGTAGCGTTTGCAATGCAATATATATATATATATATATATATATATATATATATATATATATATATATATATATATATATAATAAAACACAAAGAAAGCTATCAAGTGGCTCTCCTTCAATTTCAAAGAAATCGATGGTCCAGATTGATTCTCACAAAACATATTTTTCCCATCCAAAATTTCAAACCCCAAAACCAATTTCTCTTCCTCCTTCTCTCAACTCAGAAAACACATTTTCCTTTTACCGTTTCTCTCTCTCTCTCTCTCTCTCTCTCTCTCTCTCTCTCTCTCTCTCTCTTCCACCTCTGTCTCTCTCTCTCTCTTCCCCAAATCAGAACCCCCTCCCCCCTCTCTCTCATCCCGATTCCCCCCTCCCCATCCCTCCCCCTCTCTCTCATCCCGATTCCCCCCTCCCCATCCCTCCCTTCTCTCTCTCTCTCTCTCTTCTTCCAGAAATCCCAAACCCCCGCCAGCCTCATTCTTTCCAACCACCATCTCCGCCACCTCACTGTGCACCCGACCAACCTCCACCTACTTGCACTCTCGACCTCCTTCGAAGCTCTGTCAACCCAACCTCCACCTCAGCGAAACCCGCACTCGAAGCTCCGTAACTCTCATGTAAGTTCACCTTAGGCAAATTTTAGGGTTTCATGGTCAAATTATAGGATTGTAAGTGTTATCAGTAAGCTTCAGATTTTAGGATTGTAAGTGTTATCCAACTCTTAGTTACGGTACTGTTAGATTCAGATTACCCCCAAACCCAACTCCCTCTGACTACCCGCTCGAAATCCTCCCCGGCAACTCAAATGTGAGTGATAACTCTGTTGATCACCGTAGGCCGATCAGAGCTACCAAGTAGAGAGATCTTGATCTCCTCTTTATGTGGCATAGGGTAATTATATATCCTTTTTTTTATTTTAAAAAAAGACTTATTTTTATGCTGTTTACATGAGCATTGGGGTTCTCCATTAAAAAGAGCATAATAATCTCGATTGGAAAGAAGTCAAGGAAGTGGACTGCAAGTTTTACTGGGTGAGATTCTATTTTGAGGCCTAAAGGTGAAATTTCAAAGTTGTTAATTAGCTTGAGTTAGTATGTTGCTGGCACTAAATATATTTTCGAGTTTGCAGTAGTGCATCACTTAGGGAATTGTATGGTAAGGAGTATCAAAATCGGCTCCCGAATTGATCTATTTATCAACATGGATTGTATAGCTGTAGGCACTTGAAGGAGGCCCTTCTATTTCCATACTACAATAGCTACAATCCTTCAACCCAAATATTTCCATACACATTTTTTATGCTACAACAAAAAATTACATATAATTTTTCATACTTGTAAGTGCATGGGGTTAATAGAAGAGCTAAAATATTATTATTTCCTTCACATACCATTTGTATTACTGGCTGATTCTACTGGAACTATTTGCGAGTAATGGCATGATAATTGAGTGAATGTTATCTGTCATTACACCAACACCCGAAGCTGTGATGACTGAGAGATTTGTAGTTAGACTGCAATACTCTCCATAACACTCTCCGCAAGTAGAGCGCCCCTGTAATGGGATGAAACCAGGTCTGTGCATAGAGGATTAGAAAATAAAACGTGTTTAATTCTTTTTCCATGTTAAATGTCCTCACCTCTACTCCATGACTTGATTTAGTGGTGAGGGTTATGAGATTTGTGATTAAATTCTGGTAGATATATGTGAAGAAGCATAAATGCATTGCAGGTTCTTTCAGCAACAATTCAATTCAAATAGGATTGGATCATTTGTGGTCAATAGAGTGTCTATTTTTTGAATGTGCTCTTCCTGTTAAGAGGAACTATCTTTTGATGTAAAATATTTTATCATCTCTTAGAAGAAACTGATTAGAAATGCCTTTTTTTATTTTAAGAGAGCTGGGAATTGAACCCTCCTTTTTCATATTGTACCTATGCCTTGCCACCACAATCACCCTTCTCTTTAGTTTCCATCTATACAAACCAATATCTTCCAACCCTTAACTTATGATTCATGCAGGGTGGTGTTTGGTAACTCACCTAATTTTTCATCTAATTGATATTGTTTAGGGTTGTAGGTTTTAAAAATTTTCATCTAATTTTTCATCGAACGTTTAGTGTTTCTCTTCGAACGTTTAGTATAACTATTTGAAAATGTGTTATGTGGGTATGTCTGTGCTCATAATTCTTAGTTATAGATGGTTACAAAAATGGTTTTATATGGATATGTTTGGAGTTTTCAGTAAGCTTTAGATTTGTCTTCAAAAGTTAGATGATGGATCTTAGATTGAAATTAGTTAGAAGGGCATTTTGATGTCTATTTTATTTACTTGGTTAAAAAAGTTAGAATTTTGATGTTCATTAAGTATCACACTTGCAGTCAATTTAATTTTAAGGCTTCAATTTATAATCTTTTTAAATTTATTATGTGCTCATAATTCTTAGTTATATATGGTTACAAAAATGGTTTTACATGGATATGTTCGGAGTTTTCAGTAAGCTTCAGATTTGTCTTCAAATTTAGATGATGGATCTTAGATTGAAATTGGTTAGGAGGGCATTTTGATGTATATTTTATTTACTTGGTTAAAAATTTATAATTTTGAAGTTCATTATGTATCACACTTGCAATCATTTTAATTTTAAGGCATCAATTTCTAAAGTTTTTAAATTTAATCATCCTTGAGAGATTTAATCAGGTACACAGGGGCAGGTAATTATTCATTTGTTAGAATTATACTATAATTTCAATAGCTTTCAAGGATAAGCTAAAACAACCCTGGTAGAAATTGCTGAACTACACTCTTCTTTTAGATCTTACAGGTAAGCTTTAAAAGAATTTCAAGAAGGAACCTAAAGAATAGAAAGGAGTTGCAAATTTTATTGTAAAAAGTGTTATTTAATGAATTTTAGGCATGGACACTTGGAAGTAGAAAATTGTATGTATACATTATCATTTCTGTTCCTTTACCTAAAATTTTATTTGATGATGATTATTGAGCATGAAACAGATTAACATTCTGTTGTGAGTTTACTGAAGTTTACAGATCTACTATGAGGTCTATTTTTTATTTTTTTTTGGAGAAAGAGTTGATGAAAACAGTATACTTCAGTTTGGTTTGAGTCTAGGTTTGCATGTAGATTGTCAAATGCAGCATATGAAAAAACCTACAAATGCCATAGTATATGAAAACCTACAAATTGCCAAATCATATTGAATAAATATTTTCCATAGTAAATGCATCATATGAGGAAACCTACAAATGCCATAGTATATGAAAACCTACAAACTGCCAAATCATATTGAAAAATATTTTCCAAAGTAGATGAGGGTTTAGCATGTGTAATTAACAATCAGACTGGGCATGTCTCTTATTTAACAGGAACACAATGTGTAATTAACAATCATATTGAGAAAATTGCCAAGGCATGCCTCCTATTTAACATGAACACAATGTAATTAACAATCTGACTGATTTGAAATGTTTCTAGCTTTCATTTCAGATTATTTCTAGCTCCATAACTTAGGATACAAAGGTTAAATAAGCTTGATATATCTTCGCTTTTATAGTTTAATCTCTCTCTAGCTGCGTACTTTATTTCAAAATTTAAAGGTTAATCACATATTATATAGTTTAACTTTAGTCTTTTTCTAAAGTTTAATCATGGATGATAAAGTTTTGATCGTTTCAAATTTTATAGGTGTTTCCGCCATTGATTTCGATGAGGGAGGATTCATGATTTTGCGAAGTCTCAGACTCGCAGGATTCTGAGGTATGTTGTTTCTTCAATTTGAAAATGTTTAGTTGAATGTTGATGAGCAAGTTGTTCAACAGTGCACTGTGTTGTACAATTTTTTCGTAATATTGTGTAGAAGTTAATTCATTCTTTCTTTGTCTGTGATGAGTTATGTTATCGTCAGAAGTGCACTGTGATGAGTAACATTTCAAGTAATTGTACAATATGTGATGAGTTAGATTCATTACATAGATGTTGAATACAGAAGTTTATTAGTTCTTTGATGAGTTGAATACATAGAAGTTGAATACACAAGTTGATTAGTTGAATACAGAAGTTGAATATAGAAGATGAGTTACATGTTCAAAAATGCACTGTGATGAGTTAGATTCAAATAATTGTCGTCTACACTCAGAACCGTTATGTACATATTCATACTTTCACTTTTGGTAGGGTGATCAAGAACATGCTGGGTTGAAACCATCGAGTTTGAAGGCAATCTTTTTTGTACATCATCCAGTCCAAAGGTATTGGACAAATTTTTCCTACAAACTCTTACCGTTTGTTTTTTTAATTATTATTGGTTTTGATTGATTCTTGAAAAACTCTTATAGTTTGTTTAGGGTCACTGTTTTGTGATAAAACTATCCATATTGAAGACTCGAAGCATTGTGTTTGATCCCTATTGTTACAACCGTGTAATCTTTTTTTTGGTAGTAGGGTTGGTGGATGATGTATTAGTTATGTAGAATGAAGGATTATGTAAATCTGTGTAATATTTAGTATTTTGGGAGATGATGTAAGTATCTGTATAGGATGATGATATAATATAGTGATGTAAAAACTCGTACCCGCAAAATTGTGGAGTATTGGGTTCTGTGTTTTGTTTTTCAAAGGTTTTTCTAAAAATCCATTACGTTTTCAAACGAAATCTGGGTTTTTATTTTGCATCTTGCATCATATGAAGATTTCACCCCCAGAGCCGTATATATATGATGCCTGTGTGATGTTGCTTGGATTGGCTTGGGGAGGATTGATATTAACTGCCTCTGATGTTATATTTTGATTTATTAGCAGAATTCCGTAAGGAATTGCTATAAAATGTCTAATATTTTAGGGGAGATTTTGTCGAAATTTTTACTAAAATTCCTATTAGTATTCTAGATTAGAAATGACCATTGGTTTTGACTTAATTATTTCCTTTTTCATTATAATGATTTTTCATCCTTGATCGTGATTTTTGGCGAGTTTAGTCGTCAATCAAGCTGCAATCGTCATATTCTCATAATGTTTGAAATGCCTGATAGTTGGGCATATGTGTTTCGTGTGAATCACTCTGTAATTGTTTTGGGGAGTTGGGGCTAATGTTTTCGTCTCTGTTATTCATTCTACCTCCATGTACCTTTTTTTTTTTCCGATAACTTACATCATCTCTCACACAAAACACATAAGCCCAAGAATGTAAAATATCTCATACACTGAAATATATCAAAAATTAGGGCCAACAAGCCTGTTTCAGATCAAATTTGGAGTAGGCTCTCCAATTGATCACATTTAACAAAATGTCTTCACATGTAATCACAACAAGCTTGATCTCTCTCTCTCTCTCTCTCTCACACACACACACACACACACTCTCTCTCTCTCTCTTAACATCTTTAAAATCATACATGGTTAACTACATGAAAATATGACAATGGAGAATTAACTGATGCAGTTTGAGGTGATAACTGCATTAGCAACTGAATTGCTACTTATGGCAGGCTAGCAAGTGATTTCAATCCATTATTGTTGTAGATTCATAGTACTCTTTTTCATTCCCGAGGTCCTGGCAAATGATCCTGTAAGATATAAACCAATAAACAAATTAATTCAGAATACATCAATGTCTACTGCCAAATACACATCTATATAAATCATTCTTCACGAAGGCATGCATATATTTAACCTTTTACAGAGCTTTTTATATGCCGCATCATTCACGGAAACATGCCGTAGGCACGTGTCCACAGTAAAACCTGGTATATATATAACTGATCAGGTGTGCACTAATTCGCACCTTGATATATATATATATATATATATATATATATATATATATATATATATATATAACTGATCAGGTGCGCACTGGTTCGCACCTGACCAGGAACGAACTTCTCCTTGAGCCATTGGATCGCGCAATGAAGATCTGACGGCTCGCGATCAAGAGGATAGTTTTGTAATTTCCCCTCTCTCTCATTCTCTTCTCAATCGGCCTCTCTCCTCTATCAGCTCCCAAACGGAAACCTAGCTCTCTCCAAATTCCGAAACCCTGACACCCCCCCCCCCCCCCCCCCGAGTCTTTCTCCATATCCAAATCCCCAAACCCCCGCCGCCCCCTCCTCACTCCATCTCAAATCCCCAAACCCCTGACACTACTCTTTCCTCTCCATCTCGAATCCCTAAATCCATCTCAACCTAGCTCCCCCCTTCACCCCGACCCATCGATGACGCCACCCCAGCTCCCCCAGCTCCGCCCTAACCGCCACCTCTCTTCATATCGTTCTCCCCGAAACCTTACCTCATGATGAACACCTTCGAAAACCCATCCATCTGCATCTCTAACTTGGATAGAGGTAAAATTCAAGTTTTTTTTATGTTTCCATTCATCTCTGATTATTGCTAATTATCAAGTGCTTAAGATTTTCCTCCCTTTTACCTATCACTTGATAACTAGCAACAATCGGAGATGAATGGAAACATAAAAAACCTGAACTTTACCTCTATCCAAGTTAGAGATGGAGATGGAGATGGGTGGGTTTTTGAAGGTGGTCGTCGTGAGGTAGGGTTTGGGGGGAATGAAATGAAGATAGGTGGAGGTTAGGGCGGAGCTGGGGGAGCTGGGGTGGCGTCATCAATGGGTCAGAGTGAAGGGGGAATCTAGGGTGAGAAGGATTTGGGGATTTGAGATGGAGATGGGAGAGCAGCGTCAGGGGTTTGGGGATTCGGGATGGAATGGGGAGAGGGGCATCGGGGGTTTGGGGATTTGGAGATGGAGAGAGGCTCAGAGGGTGTCGAGGTTTGGGATTTAGAGAGAGCTAGGTTTCGAGTTTAGGAGCTTATAGGGGAGAAAGACTGATTGAGAAGGGAATGAGAGAGAGGGAGACAGAGAGAAGTGAGAGAGAGGGTAAATTACGAAACTATCCTCTTGATCGCGAGCCGTCAGATCTTCATTGCGCAATCCAATGGCTCACGAAGAAGTTCGTTCCCACCTGATCAATTATATATATATATATATATATATATATACATATATATATATAGTAATGTTCTGTTGTGCACTAGGCCTCTGTGTGCACTCGACCTTCCCGCCTTCGTAACGACAATCCGAACCGTTCACATTGATCCACACATATAAATTAGTTTAAATATATAAAATCAAATCATTTGAAATTCATTTTCCCATCCATTGAAGTGTTACAAAATTGTATGGCAGAAAATCGTTGTTTTTATAGTCACATGATGGATAAGCAAATGAATTTCAAATGGTTTGATTTTACATATTTAGACTAATTTATAAGTGTAGATCAATGTGAACGGTTCGGATCGTCGATACGAAGGTGGGAAGGCCGAGTGCACAACGGAACATTTCTCTCTCTCTCTCTCTCTCTCTCTCTCTCTCTCCCTATATATATATATATATATATACTAGGTTTGCCCATGGACATGTGCCTACGACACGTTTTCGTAAATGATGCAGCATATAAAAAGCCCCTGTAAAAAGTTAATTATACGGCACGTTTCTGTGAATGATGCGGCATATAAAAAGCCCTATAAAAAGTTAAATATATGCACGTCTTCGTGAAAAATGATTTATATAGATGTGTATTTGGCAGTAGATATTGATGTATTTTGAATTAAGTTGTTTATTGGTTTATATCTTGCAGGATTATTTATCAGGACCTCAGGATTGAAAAAGAGTACTGTGAATCTACAACAATAGTGGATCGAAATCACTTGCTAGCCTGCCATAAGTAGCAATTCAGTTGCTAATGTAGTTATTCCCTCAAACTGAACCAGTTAATTCCCCATTGTCATATTTTCATGTAGTTAACCATGTATGATTTTAAAAGAGGTTAAGAGAGAGAGTTCCCCATTGTCATATTTTCATGTAGTTAACCATGTATGATTTTAAAAGAGGTTAAGAGAGAGAGAGAGAGAGAGAGAGAGAGAGAGAGCTTGTTGTGATGTACATGTGAAGACATTTTGTAGAATATGATCAAGTACAATTACATCTCCATATTAATATATCTTGTATCCATATATTGGGGAGCCTACTGCAAATTTGATCTGAAACAGGCTTGTTGGTCCCAAGTTTTGATATATTTCAGTGTATGAGATATTTTACATTCTTAGGCTTATGTGTTTTGTGTGAGAGATGATGTAAGTTATAGAAAAAAAAGATACATGGAGGTAGAACGAATAACAGAGACGACAACATTAGCACCAACTCCCCAAAATAATTACAGAGTGATCCACACAAAATACATAAGCCCAACTATCAGGCATTTCAAACATTATGAGAACATGAAGATTGCAGCTGGATTGACGACTAAGCTCGCCAAAAATCATGATCAAGGATGAAAAATCATTATAATGAAAAAGGAATCAATTAAGTCAAAACCAATGGTCATTTCTAATCTAGAATACTAATAGGAATTTTAGTAAAAATTTCGACAGAATCTCCCCTAAAATATTAGTCCTTTCACAGCAATTACTGCTAACAATTAAAAATATAATATCACTGGCAGTTAATATCAATCCTCCCCAGGACAATCCAAGAAACATCACACATGCATCATACATATAGGCCCTGGGAGAAAAAATCTTCATATGATGCAAGATACAAAATAGAAACCAAGATTTCGTTAGAAAACGTAATGGATTTTTAGAAAAACCTTTGAAAAACCAAACACAGAACCCAATAATCCACAACTTTGCGGGTACGGGTTTTTACATCACTATATTATATCATCATCCTATACAGATACTTACATCATTTCCCAAAATACTAAATATTACGAATCCCTCATTCTACATAACTATACATCATCCACCAATCCTACTACCGAAAAAAAGATTACAGGGTTGTTAAAATAGGGATCAAACACAATGCTTCGAGTCTTCAATATGGATAGTTTTATCACGAAACAGTGAGCCTAAACAAACAGTAAGAGTTTTTCAAGAATCAATCAAAACCAATAATAATTAAAAAAACAAACAGTAAGAGTTTGTTGGAAAAATATGTCTAATACCTTTCAAACTGGATGATGTACAAAAGAGATTGCCTTCAAACTCGATGGTTTCAACCCGACATGTTTTTCATCACCCTACCAAAAGTGAAAGTATCAATATGTACATAACGGTGCTGAGTGTAGACGAAAATTATTTGAATCTAACTCATCACAGTGCATTGTTGAACATGTAACTCATCTTTTATATTGATCAATTTCTGTATTCAACTAATCAACTTGTGTATTCAACTTCTATGTATTCAACTCATCAAAGAACTAATAAACTTCTGTATTCAACTTCTATGTAATGAATCTAACTCATCACATATTGTACAATTACTTGAAATGTTACTAATCACAGTGCACTTCTGATGATAATCTAACTCATCACAGACAAAGAAAGAATGAATTAACTTCTACACAGTATTACGAAAAAATTGTACAACACAGTGCACTATTGAACAACCTACTCATCAACATTCAACTAAACATTTTCAAATTGAAGAAACAACATACCTCACAATCCTTCAAGTCTGCGACTTCGCAAAATCATTAATCCTCCCTCATCGAAATCAATGGCAGAAACACCTATAAAATTTGAAATGATCAAAACTTTATCATCCAGGATTAAACTTTAGATAGAGACTAAAGTTAAACTGTATAATATGTGATTGAACTTTAAATTTTGAAATAAAGTACACAGCTGGAGAGATTAAACTATTAAAGCGAAGATATATCAAGCTTATGTAACCTTTGTATCCTAAGTTATGAAGCTAGAAATAATCTAAAATGAAAGCTAGAAACATTTCAAATTAGTCAGATTGTTAATTACATTGTGTTCATGTTAAATAGGAGACATGCCTTGACAATTTTCTCAATATGATTGTTAATTACACATTGTGTTGCTGTTAAATAGGAGACATGCCCAGTCAGATTTGTTAATTACACATGCTAAACCCTCATCTACTATGGAAAATATTTATTCAATACGATTTGGCAATTTGTAGGTTTTCATATACTATGGCATTTGTAGGTTTCCTCATATGCTGCATTTACTATGGAAAATATTTATTCAATATGATTTGGCAATTTGTAAGTTTTCATATACTATGGCATTTGTAGTTTTCGTCATATGCTCCATTTGGCAATCTATAGGCAAACCTAGACTCAAACCAAACTGAAGTATACCGTTTTCACCAACTCTTTCTCAAAAAAAAAATAGACCTCATAGTAGATCTGTAAACTTCAGTAAACTCGCAACAGAATGTTAATCTGTTTCATGCTCAATAATCATCATCAAATAAAATTTTAGGTACAGAAACAAATATGATAATGTATAAATACAATTTTCTACTTCCAACTGTCAATGCCTAAAATTCATTAAATAACACTTTTTACAATAAAAATTGCAACTCCTTTCTATTCTTTAGGTTCCTTCTTGAAATTCTTTTAAAGTCTACCTGTAAGATCTAAAGGAAGAGTGTACTTCAGCAATTTCTGCCAGGGTTGTTTTAGCTTATCCTAGACAGCTATCGAAATTATTGTATAATTCTAACAAATTAATAATAACCTGCCCCTATGTAGCTGATTAAATCATTAAATTTAAAACTTTAAAAAATGAAGCCTTAAAATTAAAATGACTGCAAGTGTGATACTTAATGTACATTAAAATTCTAAATTTTTAAACAAGTAAATAAAATAGACATCAAAATGCCCTCCTAACCAATTTCAATCTAAGATCCATCATTTAAATTTTGAAGACAAATCAGATGCTTACTGAAAACTCTGAACATATCCATGTAAAACCATTTTTGTAACCATCTATAACTAAGAATTATGAGCACAGAATAAATTTAAAATGAATATAAATTGAAGCCTTAAAATTAAAATGACTGCAAGTGTGATACTTAATCAACATCAAAATTCTAACTTTTTTAAGCAAGTAAATAAAATAGACATCAAAATGTCTTTCTAACTAATTTCATTCTAAGATCCATCATCTAAAATTTGAAGACAAATCTGAAGCATACTGAAAACTTCGAACATATCCATATAAAACCATTTTTGTAACCATCTATAACTAAGAATTATGAACATAGACACATCCACATAACACATTTTCAAATAGTTATACTAAATGTTCGAAGAGGAAACACTAAACGTTCGATGATAAATTAGATGAAAAATTTTAAAACCTGCAACCCTAAACAGTATCAATTAGATGAAAAATTAGGCAGGGTTACCAACCACCACCCTGCTTGAATCATAAGTTAATGGTCATAAGATATTGGTTTGTATAGATGGAAACTAAAGAGAAGGGTGATTGTGGTGGCAAGGCATATGTACCATATGAAAAAGGAGGGTCCAATTCCCAGCTCTCTTAAAATAAAAAAGTAATTTTTAAATCAGTTTCTTCTAAGAGATGATAAAACATCTTACATCAAAAGATAGTTCCTCTTAATAAGAAGAGCACATTCAAAAAATGGACGCTCTATTGAACACAAATGATCCAATCCTATTTGAATTGAATTGCTGCTGAAAGAACCTACAATGCACTTATGCTCCTTCACTTATATTTACCAGAATTTAATCACAAATCCCATAACCCTTACCACTAAATCAAGTCATGGAGTAGAGATGAGGACATTTAACATGGAAAAAGAATTAAACACATTTTATTTTCTAATCCTGTATGCACAGACCTGGTTTCATCCAATTACAGGGGCACTCTACTTGCGGAGAGTATTGCGGAGGGTATTGCAGTCTAACTTCAAATCTCTCAATCCTCATACCTTCGGGTGTTGGTGTAATGACAGATAACATTCACTGAATTATCATGCTATTACTCGCAAATAGTTCCAGTAGAATCAGCCTGTAATACAATTGGTATGTGAAGGAAATAATAATATTTTAACTCTTCTAGGAACCCCATGCACTTACAAGTATGAAAAAATGTAAGTAATTTTTTTGTTGTAGCATAAAAAATGTGTATGTAAATATTTGGGTTGAAGGATTGTAGCTATTTTTGTATGGAAATAGAAGGGCCTCCTTCAGGTGCCTACAACTATACAATCCATGTTGATAAATAGATCAATTTGGGAGCCGATTTAGATACTCCCTAGAATACAAATTTCCTAATTTCCTAAGATGCACTACTGCAAACTCGAAAATATATTTAGTGCCAGCTATATACTAACTCAAGCTCATTAACAACTTTGACATTTCACCTTTAGGCCTTAAAATAGAATCTCACCCGGTAAAACTTGCAGTCTACTTCCCTGACTTCTTTCCAATAGAGATTATTATGCTCTTTTTAATGGAGAACCCCAATGCTCATGTAAACAACATAAAAATAAGTCTTTTTTTTAAAAAAAAGGGATAAATAGTTACCCTATGCCACATAAAGAGGAGATCAGCATCTCTTTCTTGGCAGCTTTGATCAGCCTACGGTGATCA
>CM030367.1:121520583-121548083 GCA_017893485.1 Hemerocallis citrina
GGCTTCTCCCATTATAATATTAGATATATATATATATATATATATATATATATATATATATATATATATATATATATATATATATATATTAAAATTTGTATAATAGTAAAAATCGTAGCCAAATCAAGGTCGTCCCTAGTGTTTCTTCGTGGCAAGTTACCCATTGATAACAGTAAAAATCGTAGCAAAATCAGGGCCGTACAATTCTAACACAGATGCTAAAGCATCTATAGGCAGATCAGTCATAACTAGCCTCTTTAAGAAGTCTGGGCCTTCTTCAGGCTCATATATAGGAAATGGGCCGCTCTCAAGCCCATTAAAAGCGACTAAGCCCACTCTGAGAGACACCTAGCTCATGAGGGCTGTAAGACAAATATCTTATCTCCAGACAAGAGAGGCTTATCTTTTAAGGAGGAGAATCAACATGAGATAAGAGATTCATATCAATTTCTAATATGTTTCTCAGACCTATAATTCCTCTCCCCGCTCCTTAGTCAGAAGGTAATCAATAAATTTACAATTTCTCTCTCAAACTCTCTTTCTCTCCCTTGTTCTAACTTGAGCGTCGTAGGATCTATCGCCGGGGCCATCACCGGTGTTTCAGGCTTTTTGTAGGTCCATCGTCCGCGTTAGCTACTGTCGAATTAGATCACGGTGTTCAATTAATGATCCAGATCTACTCTCGGGAGCTCTAACTACTTTTTTCGGCGATGATCATAGGATAAATCTTTAGTAGTTTCCTTCAAATATAAACTCACTACCTGTTTGGTTCCACATCAAAATAAACAACAACAGATTGGTGCCATCTGTGGGAAACTACAAAGTTCTACATCGAAGATCAGATTTACCGCAATGCCACCTAGACTAATAGGGAGATCAGCGGCCTCAAGCCGTCTAGCCAACTCTCTTCGTCAACAAGCTCCTCCCGTGGAGGATCTAATTCCTCCTCAATAGATGGATCCTCCCCAACAGCCTAATCAAGCTCCTATCAATGGAGAGGCACCGGGGGGCTTCCGACAAAGACATCATGAACAGCACCCTCTGCACGACCATATCTCAGTCCATAATCCTTCCAGCAAATCATCAACGCCAGACAACAAGGGACCAATCTTCGGATTCGTTTGGTTGAGAGGCGTACACGGACCGATGCCTCTAGTTCAGAACGTCAAGTGAACCAGAAAAAAAACTCTCCCTGAAGGTCGAGATCGAGATAATCCTCCTTTCATAGGGGGCACACTGCAGAATGAAGTCTGACTCGTAAGAGTCGAAAGCATCTTGAGAGAAACAAAGAGAAAGAGACCCCAGTCACTAGGGTTGGACAGAAAAACTTTAAGCATGACATCTTCCAAGCTATACGAGGAATGGTCAGGGTCGATGCTCATAGAGTCGCCACTCTACATCTTCGAGAGAAGAAGAATCCAGGGACTTAACTAGATCCAAGGGGAAGGACAACCAAGTCCTTCACTACATCCGAGAAGTAGAAGATTGCCTGGAACAGAAAAAGAATGAAGGAACCGCTCCAGCATGGCCTACTGCCCCAGTCAACCTCCATTCAACAAATCCATCCTTGATGCGCCAATTCCCAAGAACTTCAAACCTCTTTAATTTGAATCATATGATGGTGAATCTGACCCGGCGAACCATATTGAGTGTTTTAAAACTCCCATGATGGTCTACAACGCCACCGATGTGCTCATGTTTCGAACTTCCCCGCAACTTTGAAACGGTCTGTAAGGGAATGGTACTCCCGCCTCACTCCAGAGTCAATGTTATTCTTCGACCAGCTTGAGTAGCTTTTCATAACGCACTTCGTTACTAGCAGCAAGGCTGAAAAAATAAGTGCTTCCCCGTTGGATGAAGCAAAGAGACAGAGAATTGCTGAAAGACTTTGTCAAGCACTTCACAACCGACGTGAGGTCCATCTCCTTCCTAGATTAGTCATGGAAGTTGTTGTTTTCCGCCACAATGTAACTAACAAAGATTTGAAAGCCTCCCTCACGAAGAAGCCTCCTAAAGATTCACCGAGCACCTGAAAATGAGTGACAAGTACACCAGAGTTGAGAAAGCTCGTTATCCTCAAGGTAACGATTCATCTTTTAGGAACAAATGAAAGAATGCAAACAGAGGACCCAAGAAGTTTCAGAAAGACGGGTAATTCAATACTGTCCTCCTCTAGCACCACGCTTCGACAAATTCACTCCCCTCAACACAAGTGTGTCAAACATCGTCATGGAAGTTGAGAATGACGGAATAATCCCCTCCCATAAGATGTCCACAGCTAGTAAAAGAAGATACATGAACAAGTGGTACGCATTTCATAGAGACCATGGACACACCAATGATAACTGTCGAGCCCTCAAAGAAGAACTTGAAGGCCTGATTCGTCAAGGCTATTTCTCTCAATTTGTCCAACAAAACAACAACGCAGAAACCCCTCCATCTCGAGGGGCTAATGAGTGTCGAAAGAGGCCCTCCAAATCACAAGACTTAGACTACATGTTCATTCTCCACTCCATTCACGGGGGTCCGATGGGGGAAGATTCCCACTCCTCCTGCAAAGTATTTGTCAGGGAAGTCAACTCAGTACATAACATTCCACTTGGCAAAAGCACCGGGGTCTCGATATCTTTCTTGGACAAGGACTTAGAAGGTGTCCGAACACCTCAGTGCGACATATTGGTCAGAAAACTTTGCATGGTGAATCATGAGGTACGCCGCATCCTGGTGGACGACGGAAGCTCAGTAAACATCATTTTCATAAACACTTTCAACGGCCTAAAGCTCTCCCGAGATCGACTCAAGCCAGCTTGTTATACACTCCACAGATTCTTCGGTGTACCCATTCAAATAGAAGAAATTATCACACTCAATGTGATAGCAGGAAAAGCCCCAGCTATTTGAAGGGAAGCACTGGACTTTATGATAGTCGACGTCAAAGCATCATACAACGCAATTTTTGGTTGTCCAGGCTTGGGAGCCTTTCATGCAGTTGGTTCCGCCTACCACATGAAAATAAAGTTCCCAACAACAGCAGGCGTAGGCCAAGTTGTAGGGAGCCAACAGGAGTACGAGCATGCTACACCGCCACAATGGGGGGCTCGACTGCCGGAAAGCAGACATTGTAACTCCAAGTCCGTAAACAAGCTTAAAGCCACTACCATAGACAATCCTACCAAGAACCCCAAACCTGCCAAGTCATCTCCCATCCGGTCCATATTCGTTCTCATCAGAATACAGTAATAGACTTGAACCCCTCGCCCAAAGGCTCTTCGCTCATTCAACGGAAAGAACTAGTCCTGCTGAAACACATTGGCGAGCTTGAAGATCTCCCATTTCTCTACAAAATAAGGGGATCCTCGAAAGTAATAGACTTGAACCCTTCGCTCGAAGCCACTTTGCTCATTCAAAAGAAAGAACTAGTCCTACCGAAACACATTAGAGAACTTGAAGATCTTCCCTTTTCTCTGCAAAATAAGGGGAGCATCGCTCTTAAACAGGCAAATCCAGGCAAGGTCTACAAAGTTGTTTGCCTAGCATCTCATCAACTTGAAGACCCGGAGGGCAAGGAGATATCAACTGGACTTGGAAAGTAGAACACCTCATGAACTTCAACAATGGCGCTTAATGCCTACATCCTCTATATATTTTCAATATTTTCTAAGAAAGGTCAGCCACTAGAGCAGCCATTTAGTTTTATTTTTCAATAAAGATCGACTGGCCACTGCATTTAATAAAGGATAACCACTAGAGCAACCTCTTATTTTTATTTTTAAATAAAATTTAGTATTAATTTTTGCAAAATTATTGTACAACTTTACAAATGCATACAATGATTAAATGCCAAGCTTACTCCTAAAAACTGCACCAAAAAATCATTAGAAGCTCCTTATAAGACGAGTTCGGAGTCCATACCCGTGGCTCGGAGTTGCTCTAATAATTTGCAATGAAGCAAGTTCTGAGCTCAACTCACCATTCGATCTGCACTTGCAACTCCTTAAACACCTTAACGACAGTTTCAGAGTCCATACCCATGGCTCAGAATTGCTTTAGCAACCTGCAATCAAGCACGTTCAGACCTCAACTTTCCATTCGATCCGCTCTTGCAACCTGTTAAATCTCTAAACTAATAAGTTCAGAATCCATACCCGTGGCTCGGAGTTAATTTAGCAACCTACAATCAAGCACGTTCAGAGTTCAACTCGCCATTCGATCTGTTCCTGAAACATGTTAAAATTCCCTTGAAGACATATTAGAGGTCCATAATCGTGGATCGCAGTTACCCTAGCAAATCTGCAAAAAAGCAATTTTCAGAGTTTAACACCACTCGAAGTGACTGTCACAATTTGTTGGAGGACCCACATAGCAAGTTCGGAGTATAAATCTTCCTCAGAATTGCTCCTACAACTAGCTAAACACTCATATAGCAAGTTCAAAGACTGACTCTTCCCTAAAGTCTACTCCTACAACCAACTAGGTACAAAATGGCAAGTCTAGAGTCCAACTCTCCCCAAAAGAAGCTCTTACACCTAGCCAACCCCCAAGACGAAAAATCACAGGACAAGGTACCATGATGTTAAAGATTTCTTATTTCACAAGAAACAAGTCTCGTAACAACTGCAAAATTACAATGAGTCAACATTTCATGTCTAAGCATCAACACAAAAGTCTTGCAAACATTATACAACAATCTGTCCTACAAGTCATTCTTTTGGCTACACGATAAAGGGATGTTCTGCCTAAGAGACACAAACCACTTCATAGGCCTCCTGCAAACTAATGGCTTCCCAGGGCCGCCTAAACTCTTGACGATAAAATTCAAGACAAACCCTCATAGGTGGGAAAGCTCCAAGTCTTTCACACCACCTTCACCTAAGTAAGCTACAACTTCATCTCACGCGACACGCCGCGCAAACAGAAAAGTCCTAACTCTGCCAAGCTTAGCGTATTGCGAAGTGAAGCAAGCTCGACTTCCCGACGACCTCGTTCAGTGTACAGAACTACTTGTCGGCAAAGATAAGAATGAAATCACTTCAACGCAGAACAAACACAAAGGATTTCACTTCAATATCAAGAAGGATCGAAACAAGTTCCTCCAACAACTCATCGACTCCAAACAATGAATTCGACGTGTTACTCATCGCTCGAGCTCCAACACCAAACGGTTGACTCTAAACAATGAGTTTGACACCTTGCTCACCGCTCGAGCCTCATCAACAACTCTTTGACTCTATACAACGAGTTCGATGCTTTGTTCTCTGCTCAAGCTCCATCAACAACTCGTTAATTCCAAACTACGAGTTTAATGCCCTGCTCTCCGCTCAGGCTCTATCAACAACTTGTTAACTCCAAAAAACAAGTTTAATACCCTGATCACCGCTCGAACTCCATCAGCAACCCGTTGACTCCAAACAACGAATTCAACACCTTACTCACCGCTCGAGCACCACTGGCAGCTCGTTTGCTCCAAACAATGAGTTTGATGCCTTCCTCACTGCTCGAGCTCCATCACAACTCGTTGGCTCCACACAATGAGTTCAACGCCTCACTCTCATATTGAGCTCCACCAAACAACTCGTTCACTCCAAACAATGAGTTTGATGCCCTGCTTTCCGTTCGATCTCAGTCAGCAACTGGTTAACTCTAAATAACGAGTTCAATGCCTTCCTCTCTGCTTGGGCTCCATCAACAACTCATTGGCTCCACACAAAGAGTATATCGCTCTCTGCTTGAGCTCCTCCAAATAACTCATTAACTCCAAACAATGAGTTTGATGTCGTGCTCTCCGGTCGAGCTCCATCAATAACTCGTTAACTCTAAATAACGAGTTCAATGCCTTGCTCTTCCCTCGAGCTCCGTCAACACGCTGCTCTTCGCTCGAGCTCTATCAACAGCTTGTTCACTCCGTACAATGAAATCAATGCCTTGCTCTTCGCTTAGGCTCCATCTACAACTTGTTGACTCCAAACAACGAGTTCAACGCTTTGCTCTTCGCTTGAGCTCTGTCAACAGCTCGTTAGCTCCATACAATGAGTTCAATAACTTGTTTTACGCTTGAGCTCCATCAACAACTTGTTAACTCCATACGAAGAGTTCAAGACCTTGCTCTTCGCACGAGCTCCTCAACTACTCATTGGCTCCATACAATGAGTTCAATGTCTTGCTCTTTGCACGAGATCCGTCAGTAACTCGTTAACATCATACAACGAACTCAATGCCCTGCTCTCTACTGAAGCTTCGCTAATAATTTGTGAACTCCATACAATGAGTTCAATGCCTTTCTCTTCTCACAAGATCTTTCAGCAGCTCATTCACTCCACACAACAAGTCCGGTGTCCGACTCTTTACTCGAGTCCTTCCAACAACCCCTTAACTTCATGCAATAGATTCGATATCCAATTCCATAGCAGAGTTCTCTATTAACTTGATAGGGTCAAACGAAAAGCTCAACATTCAACTCTGTCCCAAAGTTGCCTCTACAAGTTTGTTGAGCGCAAACAGTTTGCTCTACGTTCAACTCTGTCCCATAGTTGCCTCAACAAACTTGTTTGGATCAAACAACAAGCTCTATGTTCAACTAAGCCTAGAGTTGCCTCTCTAAACTTGGGAGGATCAAACGGCAAGTTCAACATCAACTCCGTCCTAGAGTTGCATCTAGAAAACTTGTTGGGTGCAAACGGAAAGTCCAATGTTCATCTCCGTCTCAGAGTTACCTCTACAAAACTTGTTGGGCACAAATAGTAAGTTCACCATCAACTCTATCCTAGAGTTGCCTCTACAAAACTTGCTGGGTTCAAACGACAAGTTCAATGTTCAACTTCGTCTCAGAGTTTCCTCTACAAAACTTGCTTGGAGCAAATGGCAAGTACAAAAGTCTAACCCTATCGTAGAGTTCTCTATTAACTTACTGGAATCAAAAGGCAAGTTTAACGTTCAACTCCATCCTAGAGTTGCCTTTACAAAACTTGTTGAGTGCAAATGGCAGGTTCAAACGTCCAACTCCATTATAGACATCCCTATTAACTTGTTGGAATCAAACGACAAGCTCTACATACAACTCCATCTCAGAGTTTCCTCCACAAAACTTGCTTGGATCAAACAGCAAGTTCAATATCAACTGCGTCCTAGAGTTGCCTCTACAAAATTTGTTGGGATGAAATGGCAAGTCCAACATTCAACTTCGTCTCAGAGTTGCCTCTACAAAACTTGTTTGGTGCAAACAGCAAGTTCAACATCAACTCCGTCGTAGAGTTGCCTCTACAAAACTTGCTGGAATTAAACGAAAAGTTCAACGTTCAACCCGTCGCAGAGTTCTCTATTAACTTACTGGAATCAAATGGCAAGTTCAACATTCAACTCCATCCCAGAGTTGCCTCGACAAAACTTGATCGACGCAAATGGGAAGTTCAAACATCCAACTCCGTCACCAAGTTCTCTATAAGCTTTTTGGATCAAACAACAAGCTCTATGTTCAACTCCGTCTCAGAGTTGTCTCTACAAAATTTGCTGGCCGCAAGCGACAAAGTTCAACGTTCAATTCCATCCTAGATTTGTCTCTACAAACTTTCTGGGTGCAAACGACAAGTTCAAACATTCAACTTCATCCAAGAATTGTGTTTAAAAACTTGTTGGGCACAAACAACAAGTTCAATATTCAACACCGTCTTAGAGTTATCTCTTCAAACTTGCTGGGTGCAAACATCCGCTTTAAACAACCAACTCCGTCTCAGAGTTGCCTCTACAAAACTTACTAAGATCAAAAGCAAGCTCTACGCTCAACTTCATCTCAGAGTTACTTCTATAAGCTTGCTGGAATCGAACAACAAGCTCTACGTTCAACTCCATCTCAGAGTTGTCTTTACAAAACTTACTGGGCGCAAGCACCAAGTTCAACGTTCAACTTCGTCCTAGAGTTGTCTCTACAAACTTGTTAGGCACAAACAAAAAGTTCAAATGTTCAACTCCTTCAGTATTGCCTCAACAAACTTGCTGGGGTCAAACACCAAATCTGGAGCCTGACCGCCTTCTGAAGTCTATTCTTGCAAAAACTTTTCTAGGTCGTATACATACACAAGATCCAACGATCAAAACATTCAGCTCCTAGACTAACGAAACACTCGTTCAACAACGAAATGCTCAATCAACAAAACAAGTGAACAACACAATGCTTGGTCAACGAAAGAGCAGTTCAACAAAACAAACGACGAGACGATTGATTGACAAAAAGAGCAGTTTAACGAAACGAGCGAAGAAACTTTATCCACAAAACAAGCCAATGACACAACGTTCGGTCAACAGGTAATTTGACGAGCTAGACCGCTCAACAAATGCATGGCAGGTGAAAACACAAGATCTTCAAACCAAGCTCAATGAAGCTTTGCAACGAGTTCAAACCAAGCTCAACGAAGCTCCACAACGAATCCAAACTCTACAAAAACCCTAGCTTCTCAAAGAAAAAAATCTCTGCTAAAGAAGCAATCTCAACCAAAATCGAGCTCAAACTTGCAAATGGAGGTGATCAAGTTCAAACACTAGCACCTCCAAGCAAAACCACTCCTACCTCGGCTATGGAGAATAACTTTGATGAAGACGATTGTGCTATAACCCAAAACTCAAAGTCACATAGACTCCAATAGCAGAAGACTCCAACTTTTACTTCAAACACTCCTAATTTGTACCAAGTAGAGAGTAGTCGGGTTAGACCCTAACTTCCGAACCCGAAACCCAAAATCCAATAACCCTGAGTTCAAAACCCTGAATCCAAAATACAACTTTAAAACCCAACTTAATCGAGATCAAAACTTTGCCGAGCTCCTTCGCCGAACTCCTTCACCAAGCTCCATCATCGAGCTCCTCTGCCGAGTTCCAAGCTCAAAGCTCCAACTTTGCCAAGCTTGTAAGAACTCAAAACTTTATCGATCTCCTTCGCTGAACTACTCCATTGAGCTCCTCCATCGAGCTCGTTCGTTTAACTCTTTTGCCAAGCTTCTTCGCCGAGCTCCAAGTTCTAAAGATCCAACTTTGTTGAGCTCGTAAGAACTCAAAACAACTTCCTCGAGCTCAAGCTCGCCCAAAAGAGACTCCGCCGAGCTCGCACAGTGGTCGCCAATCTCGAGTGCACCCCAAAAAGGCTTCGCTGAGCTCAAAGCACATCGAAATGATGCTCACCAAGCTCGCTCTCTCCCAAGACGATTCTGCCAAGCTCACAGTTGCCCAAGGCCTAGGTCGGTGAAAAATGAGGTCGACGAGAAGATCGAAGTGAAGAAGAAGAAGAGGATCTCGGCGAAATGGTTGGCCGAGCTGAAGGGTTCTCGCAGCCGATTACCGCCATTGGATCTCTTAGAAAATCGAGCGCACAAGTGATGGATGCATGCGATGAAGCCACGTTGCCCACTTCATCCCTGCCACTCCGCTTTGAATATCACCCACTCGTTCATTCAGATTAGCAAGCCCACTTTAGATCAATGCACAAGATTTCGCCACATGACCCTTCATCACAGCGATCAGTTCACCACAGCTCAAACTCATCAGCAGGTGAGCCAAGTGATGATCTTCGTGCCAGATCCCTTCAAAATTTGCACAGGTTGAATAAATTAATAAAAGTCCCTAAAAATTCATTTAAAATTTAAAATTTTGATTAAAATTTCCAAAAATAATTGTTAAATTCAGAAAAATAATTAAAATTTCCAAAAAAATAATAAAAGATTAGAATAATTATTTAAACTTTTTGAAAAAGCAACTATTGATTGGGGAAAATTTATTTAAAATCTAAAAAAGTTATGGAAAATTCCAAAAAAATTTGGGAAAGTTGAAGAAAATCTTCGCTGCCTCCAGAAACTTCTGATCAGCTCTAGGTATCCCTAATCATCCCTAAAAGCTAAGATTGTACTCCATAATTCTAAAATAAGGCAAACTACTTTCCAAAAACCAAGAAAATTGTCTTTCGGGAGTGGCGGACTTATGATAATGGTAAAAATCACAGCAAATTAGGGCTGTATGATTCTAGCACAGATCTTAAAGCTTCTACAGGCATATTAGTTATAACGGGCATCTTTAACAGGTCTAATCCCTCTTCAGGCTTATCTACTAGACATGGCCGCTCTCATGCACATTAAAATAGACTAGGCCCACTAGGAGAGACACCTAGCCCATGAGGGCTGTAAGTTAAATCTCTTAAGAGAAGAGAGATTTATCTCTTAAGGGGGAAAATCAATAGGAGATAAGGGATTCATATAAATCTAATGGATTCATATCAATCTCCTAAACTGTTTCTCAGGCCTATAAATACCCTCCCCCCTCCTCAATCAGAAGGTAATCAATAAATCTGCAATTTCTCTTTTAAACTTTCTTTTTCTCTCTAGTTCTGACTTAAGCATCGGAGGATCTATCGTCGGGGCCACCCCCGATGTTTCAGGCTTTTTGCAGGTTCATCGTTCACATGAGCAACCATTGGATTCAGATCACGGTGTTCAATCAATGATCCAGATCTACTCTAGGGAGCTCTTACTACATTTTACGGCCACGATCAAATGTTAGATATTTAGTAGTTTCGTTTAAATACAAACTCTCTATCTATTGGCTTCCACACCAAAATTAGCAGCAACACACATATATATTTCTCCTTTCAGGTAGCAATTGGCACTCACCAAAGCAAAAAGGACAAAAATGATTCATGTGGCTAATCCGAATATTATCATATAAATGCATAATATATCAGATAAATGCATAATTTCTCGCTGTTGATAATTCTAAAATTTTGGTGATGGATTTACACTGTAAGCAACAAGACTAAGTGTTATATTTTGTGAATACTTTATTTTTATTTTATTTTATTAAATGTGACTGAAGGGTCACCGGTTTTATTAATGAACTATTAACGTAACAGTATAATCAAAAGATTACAACCAATCATAGATCCGAGTCCATCAAACATAAAAATCTATCTATGTAGCATAACATCTAATACAAAAGCCTAGTATATCAACTAGTAATAATAGAAATAGGTGCAGATACAACGAAAGCTCACAATAAGTAACTCCAAATGACAGCAGGAAGACTTGCTGCAATAGCCTTCCTCCCTCAGACCCACCTCCTCCTCCCTCTACTCATCGCCTTCCATACGAAACCTCTTCCTCGCTCCTGTTTGTTTTGTCCATGCATCAATGAGAGCAAACAGTTTATGAATCATAACAGGAAATCCATATTTTGTGAATACTTTGTTTGAATGACTTATTCGACTACTTTATCTTTGTTTGAATAACTTAGTCGACTACTTTATCTATTTTGATTGACATTTTGAATATGTTAGCTTTACGAGGACTCCATGACAAATAATCTCTTTCCTAAAAAATAGAAAATCTATTCCCCCCCCAAGGCATCCTCGTTCTATTTTTTTTATTAAATTTGATCCATTCTTGGTATCTAGAAGAGCTGACTGGAAGGCACAATAAAGGGGCGACATAAGTGTAGTCACAAATTTCTGACAAGAAATTTCATTTAATTTTTGAAGGGAGCATTTGGCTTTGGAGGTAAGATGACTTAAAGTTTTTTGGAGGTGGGATAACTATAGGCATTTTAACCTTTTGGACCCAAAAAGTGAAGATACCTATGGTTATTTTGCCTCCAAAAAAGTTTCTAAATGGTACCAAAGGTAGGATAGTTGTTGGTATCTGAGATAACTTTACGTACTATTTTTTTTTTTTTGCCTAACCACCAATCCTAGTCTGAGTGTTGTAGAGAAAGAGATATGGAAAACGAACTTCACTACTACAAATATTGTCACAGAACCGCTACGACAATTGTTACAATTAATTTTACACAATATTTTATTTGATAATCCAATTAGATCAGTCGTCACTTAGGAAACTCAAGTATCGAACTTTAGAACTTTATTAATCGAGTCATCCTCTATCTTGTTCATTATTATTATTAATTATCTATGGACGTTCCTATTTGATATTATATTAATACTTAGTTTAGTCTCATATCGTAATATGTATTAACTTATTCTTTGCTTCTCTCCTAGATATAGGAGACATTGTACTTAGTCATAATCAATCCAATAATCTTCACTCAATCTATCCGTTAACCTTATCATGGTATCAGAGCAGTTATCCCTAACCCTAATCTCTTTTCCCATCCCTACTCCCTAACCCTAATTACTCTGCCTCATCTTCCCAACGCCAAAAAAGCAACCTCCTTCCTGCACAACTCCATAAAGCATCACCCACATCCGCACCACTTCCCTTCCCGATGTCAACATCCCATTGCCTACCACATCTCGCCGCCCTCCCACAACATATCCCAATCTCTCACCGCTGCCTCCTGATTCCCTTATCTCTCGTCGCCGATGTCTCCCTCAAATCCACCAATCCCCGACACGTCACTGCCTCCCAAAACCCGACAACAAATCCTAAGACAAAACCGTCGATGCCACGTCCCTGTCGCCTACCACATCTTGCCACCGCGTAGCCGTCAACTCCGCTCCCGAAACACCTATACCCCAAACCCTAATACTTGTTTATGTTTAAAACCCTATACATCCAAACCCAAACATTAATACCGGTTTTTTTGTTTCAAACCCTATACATCCAAACCTACGAAACCTGACCCAAATCCAAACCCTAATACTCTACTACCCGAAACCCTAATACCTTAATACCATATACCTAAATACCCGAGACCTTATACTCCAAACTATATACTCGTTTCCCCCAAAAAAGAAACTTTCAAACCCAAACCCAAACCCTAACCCTACTTCTCTCTACTCCCGCTCCGTCCATCGTCGCTGCAACCCTCCATTGTAAAAAAAAAATTAAAAGTTAAAAAAATTAAAAATTGCAGGTACATGTGTTTCTTCGTGGAACCCCAATTTTGTTAATATCTTCCCTTTTTCACCGACTTCCCACTTTCCTCGGCTAAGGATTGAACAGATTGGTCTGCCTCAGTTGAGGTCACTTTTCTAAAAAATTCTTTATGGGGTCACATTGATGGCTCTACTCCTCGTCTCAAAGATCCTGCCAATACCGCTGCTGAAGCAGATAAGAAACTAATCCACACCTCCCAAGCCAGTTAGGATGATCATGATCGTCAGATCATTGCGTTCATCATCTCCTCTGTCAACCACACACTTCTTGTCGATTTTCTTTGTGTTCGTCCTGCCAAGGCTTTTTGGCTCTAGTTGACCACCCAGTATGTTCAGACTAGTGGAGCTCATGATTACTAGCTCCGTGTTCAGTTCGTTCTTGACCGTTAGGGTGATCGTAACATTCAGGATCGTTGTACAGTCATGCGCAATATCTAGGGCGAGTTACAACAACTACAGGATAGTGATGTTCGTGTTACTTATGAACGTCGCTAGTTTATGTTCTTTATGATGGGCATTAGGCCAGAGTACCAGTCCCTATGCATTCAATTGATCCATTGAGACCTGATTCCCTGTCTTAAGGTTGCTATTCCTGAACTTGTTTCAGAAAAAACTCGGCGGCGCGCTCTCCCAACTCCCGACTTTACCTCTACATCAGGTAGTAAGAGTATTCTTGCTGTTACCCCTTGTGTCACCTCCTCCTATAAGCCTCGCACCAGTCCCATGCCTCATCCTTCTGACCGTCACAGCGTCCCTGATCGCCTCAGTCACCTTCGCTCTATTTGCATGCAGATTGGCCACTTTGAGCTCACATGTCGTCTACTTTTTTGCAGCATAACAGTCATACTAATAGTGATTACTTTATCCAGCATCCACAGCTTCTAGTTCAGATACATCAGCGTAGGAAGCAACAAGGTTTACCTCCTCTCAGTATTCCTTTTCGTACACCTCGAGTTGTGGTCGTTACTCCAGTCATAACTTCTCCTACTGCTTATGACATTTCTTAGCAACGTCTCACTCAGCTGGAACTTCAGAACTCGGGTCAGTCTACCAACACTGGCTCCCCTGTTCTTACTTTGTCTGTTACGTCTAGTATGAATTCTTCCTGACTTTTAAATTCTGGTATATCACATTATCTTACTAGCAATTATACACTCCTGACCACTAGCACTACACTCCCCTCTCACTCTCTGTCACTAAACACTACCGATAGCTTACAACTCCTCACTACAAACTCATGATCTAATAGTAATCCCACTCTCACATTACCTTTCATGCTTTATACCCTTAACTTATCCATGAACCTTATTTCCATTAGTGCTTTATGTGATAGTGGCCTTACTGTTACCTTTACTTCTTTGGGATGTTTTATACAGGATCCACAGATTGGTCAAACAATTGGGTAGGATAGCCGATGTGGTTATCTATATCATTTAGGTTTTCTTCATGCTCATGGTTCTAGTTCTAGTTTTGCTGGTATTGTTTGTTCTGATGCCGACTTGTGGCACATACGTTTAGGTCATGTTAGTATGTCTTGTTTGAAAAGTTTAGTCCGTAGTGGTGCTCTTGGTCATTTTAATTTTACTTCTTTATTTGTTTGTTAGGTTGTAAGTTGGCAAAACACTTAGCCCTTCATTTTAATAATAAAAGTATTTCTTAGTCCACCCATGCATTTCATCTTATTCACTCTGACATATGCAAACCATCACATGTACCTTCTAGCAAAGACTATCTCTATTATGATAAGTTTATCGATGACTTCACAGGCTACACGTTGGTGTTCCTTATGCACCACCGATTTGAGAAACCTATTTACCAGGCCTTTACGACCATGATTCATATTAAGTTCGTTGTACACATCAAGGTCTTTCACTCAGATGGTGCTCGTGAGTTCACTTCCACCATGATGAGATCGATTCTTCAGTCTCACAGCACACTTTTCAGAAGTCATGCCCTCACACACATAAACAGAATGGTGTAGTTGAATGCAAGTATCGTCACATTCTTGAGATGACTCACGCTATTCTACTCTTTTCTTCTGTTCCTCATCTTTTCTGGGCTAAAGCTATCATGACTTCTGTCAGCCTCATTACCATCAATCCCTCGTTTACCATATATGATATAACACCTGATGAGGCTCTTCATCACTCACCTCCGGATTACAGTATGCTCCATACTTTTTAGTACACCTGTTATGTCCTTCTCCCTCCCACTGAGCGCATGAAGCTGACCATCCGGGATGCTAAGTGCATTCACCTAGGTATCAGTTCTGAGCACAAATAATATCGTTGTTGTGATTCCTTGGCGTGTCGTGTCTGTATTTTTCGTCATGTCTCCTTTGTGGAAGACTCTCATTAACACATATCCTTCCCTGAGGATACTAGCTTTCTCGATTCTCTTGTTCCCTCGACTACGTCCATCAGCACATCTTCATGCATTCCCTTTGATTCCATTCCTTTGGCTCCTCTCCCATCTCATGCATACATTATGACTCTTGTCCGTCTTACAGAGGCCCCTCCCACACCACCATCATCCCCACAGCCATATTCACCCACACCAGCTACATCTCTACAGCTGCATGCACCCACCCCACCGACCTCACCTCCACACCCTGCACATCCAGCGCTGGTTTGTCAATCTACATGTTCCACTTCGGGCATCCAGCCGACATGTTGTACACCTGATACTACTGGTCCTTCTGATCAGTTTGACTTTGCCACCCTGGACTCTTACTCCCCACAGTTCTATGCATATCTCACTGCTATACACTCCACGTGTTAGCCCAAAACGGATCAGGAAGCAATTCAATATCCAGATGGCGAGAAGCTATTGCAGAGGAGTTTCATGCTTTTGATCAGACTGACACTTGGAATGTTGTTCCACTACTAGCAGACATCGAGCCTATTAGTTGCAAATGGATCTTCAAATATCAACCTGATGACCCAATTGCGCAGTACAAGGCTTGTCTAATTGCCCGAGGATTTACTCCGGAGTATGGCATTGATTATGATGAGACTTTTGCATCAGTTGTACAGATGACTACAGTTTGCACTCTCCTTGCTGTTGACGTCATCCGTTAGTGGCCGTTATACTAAATGAACATGAAGAATGCCTTTCTTCATGGTACATTATTTGAGGTTGTTTACTTGCAGCCTCCTCTCGGCCTTACCACACCTCCTTGTCAATTTTTTCATTTTCGCCGAGCTATTTATGGTTTGAAACAGGCTCCTCGAGCCTGGTTTGAGTATTTTCACCGTGTCGTTACCTAGCCCAGCTTCAGTCAGAATTCACAAGATCACTCTATGTTTATGCGGTCATCACCGTGGGGGAAGGTAATCTTAGTACTATATGTTGATGATATGATTATTATTGGGGATGACTCTGCATGCATTGCATCCACTCAAATGTACCTTCTCCAGCAGTTTCATATGAAGGATCTTGGAAGACTACTCTATTTTCTGGGTGTAGAGATTGTCCAGGGCTCACGGGGATACTCATTTCTCAGCAGCAATAAACATTAGACATTATTTCCGCGGTATGTCTCTATAACAGTCGATCAACCGATACTCCCTTAGAACTTCACGTGAACCTTGTCCCACGGATGGTGAAGTCTTTCCCGATCCCACTAGATACATGCAGATTATTGGACAGTTTGTTTGTTTATGCATTGCTCATACAGTAGTTATTGTTAGCTAGTTTGTTTCAACTCCTCGATCAGTTCACTACAATGCTCTTCTTCGGATCATCAAATGACTTCGGGGCACTATCACTCGCTTATTATTCATGCCTTCTACATCTATATTTGAGCTTATTGCATATTCTTATTCAAATTAGGCAAGTGATTCTACTATCAAATGGTCCACCACAAGTTTCTATCTATTTCTTGGTGATTCGCTGATCTCATAGTGAAGCAAGAAACAGGAAGTTATTGCATGTTCTTCCACAGAAGCTGAGTACAGAGCGATGGTAGCTATCACTAGAGAGATTGTTCATGTTTGGTGGTTATTATTATATATGAGTGTTACTCTTACATGAGCTACTACTCTTTAGTGCCATAATCGGAGTGACTTGCATATTGCGAGCAACCCGGTCTTTCATGAGCGGACGAAACACATAGAGATTGATCACCACTATGTACATGAACGTTTTGAGGCAGGGACCATTTTACTTCATTTTGTGACTTCTTCACAACAGACATCAGACTTCTCATGAAATCTGGTCAAACCCACATTGGTGAGTTCACCGTGAGTTTGAGAGGGGTATTAGATATTATATTAGATACTCAATTTAGTCCCATATCAGAATATATATTAGCTTATTCTTTGCTGCTCTCCTATATATAGATGACATTGTACTCAGTTTTAATCAATCCAATATTCTTCACTCAAACTCTCTGTTAACCTTATCAGTTCCGTTCAACTAATTGTTCTCTTTAACTTTAGGTTTGTTCCTCTACGGATAAGTAGGCGAGCAGTCAAAATCTAAACATGGAGATTCTTCTTTTGATGCGGCGAGGGGCTCGTGAAGGAGCTCGTTTATTTGACTTATTCTTTCTTACCCGAGTCTATTCAAATCACTACCTGTGGAAGTATACAAAGTATATTGCAATTCCCTTTATCTTTCGATAAAACATTTTTAAGTGAGAGTTTTGGCAGCTATGCAGCATAGGCAATCCTCTTCGCAAAGCCTTTACTATCGTTTATGATTCTCAGTTGTTAAGGCTCAGTCTCCGCTATCATACTAATGAGGATACACCAACTTCACTAAGACTATGAGTAGAATGCTTTCAAGCAAACTGAGATCCTCTTTGACTCTATTTGAACTCTTTAGTATTTTCTTTTTGCTTGAACAACTCACTGAACTAGCCAACTTCCCACTGGCTAAATGAATCCAAGAAAGAAGACGCCACTCACCAAGTTGTTGTATACCTGTTTGCTGCTTTTGATTAGAGACCGTTGGTGGTTTTCTGCTAATGAATCTCTTGCACTCGTCTCTTGCTGAAGCTTTCTACCTATTTTGGTGAACTTTGAAGACATCCAGACTAGGAAGCATGGAAAGGAGATATTGTGTTCAACCGGTATTTCTTCTGCTTTCCCTTTTATTAATGTTTGTATGAAACTTGTTTTGTCAAGATTATGGTACTGCCTTTGATCTTTACTTCTACAATGGTGTCACTTCTTTGCAAGACACCTAGTCTAGACTAATATTTTGTATTTTGTTTGGTTATTTTTATGTTATTGGCTGGACCCTTTTGGCTCTATCTGTTTTATCAAAAAAATGGAAGTTCATATTCTCTTTAAAAGTTTAAATACACATAACAACGGAACATCAAACCCTATATACGAGAACATACATAAAACAATGATTCAAGCAACCAAAGGTTTGAGAACAAATTTTCTTCCAGATCTCTCCCGAAAATCTTGAAGGATATTTTTTTGGCGATTTTGAAATCCCCCACGCTCTCCTCTCTCCTCCCTCCTCTGGCCACCTCCTCCTCCTCTACCTCCGGTATCCCCCCATCTCCTTCCGCCCCTCCTTCTCCACCTCGACCTCGACCTCCACCTCTCCTCCACAGCCGCCTTCGGTAGCCTCTTTCTCCTCCTCCACTTCCGGTAACCCCCATCTTCTCGTCTCCCCCTCCCTCCTCTCTCCTTCCTGACCGAAATCATTCCCTTTCTCAACTCCCTCCCGTCCGAAGCTCTCCCTTCATCCCCCTCCCTAGCTCGACCTCACTCTCCGACCGACCGTAGGTGATTTAGGGGGAGGGGCTCCTCTTTTCCTCCACCAAGTCTGTGTTAGGAAAACCACCGACCGAGGTTTTTGTTGAGTTATTCGATGCAATCAACACAAACCACCAAGCACATAGTAGATCATATCAAACACACCAAAGCACACACAGAAGTTTGTCCTGGTTGGGACTTTCGCCTTAATCAGGGGAAGAAGAAATCCGAGATGTTATTCAACTAGAGAAGATAAAAAAAATATTACAATTCTCACCACGACCTTCTCTCAAGCTTCACTAGCAAGTACTAGTTGTTTACAATTAGAGAATCACTCAATCTTTCTTTCAATGAAGTACTCTTTCCCTCTTATGGCTCTCAATGGAGGCCAATAACAACAATATATAGAGATCTAGGGAAACCCTAGTTAGATATCTTGATACAATAGCCATTGAATATTCCTGAAAAGATAACGCTATGATAAGAGCCGTATGATCTGACTTGAAGAGCAAGTTGGGCTTCTCATGAATCACCAAGACCGGACACAAATAATCCATCAGCACTGCATTCGGTCGACTGCACCCAAAGGTTGGCCAACCGTCTCCCTCTCGGGAACTCCTGCATAGTAGGGCGGTCGACCGCACCCTAGGACGATCAACCGCAACCAACTACTACTATTGCTATTGAATGTTTCACCTTGCTTCCACTCCATCTCCGATCATCTCGATTCCTCCATCGTCTCATCGTCTTCGTATCTAACATAATATGCAAGACATAAACCCAATAATCTCCACATTGGATTGCATACTCATGAATCCACACCTATGCAATTTAAAAAACTTCTAGACTCTTTTTCTTCTCTTCTTGCAAACAACTCGTTTCGATGGCTTCCTCTGCTAGTTGAATCCATCACCACCTGTTTTTCTCTAGCTGTATGCTCCCTAAAGGGCACACCCCAGTATATGTAATATGGAGGTGCCACCCTCCACACGAATGCCACCTACCTCAAGGCACTCTCCACCTTCTGACGATGTTCGAACGTCGCAGTCTCGCTCGGATGATTCTAGTGACGGCATACTAGATAGTGTTTTAGGAACAATGGGCTTCGAAATACTTGTGCAAATTTTTCTGTTCCTCCAAAGCTAGTTGAGGTTGTGCTAACTCTGCTCAATCCCCCTCTCACCCTTCATCACCTTACGATAACTTTCTCAAACTGATCGAACTCCACCTTAATCTGTGTACCTGCAGTCCATTACGTCAAGAGTTCTGATGGATGTGAGGCTCCACTTCATCAAAAGAATATGCATGCCCTCCTCTAGTGTGTATCCCCTTCTGCCTGTCATCTTCGACTCATTTGTTTTCTCACCTCTTACATCACAAGTCTTATCAATCTTCGTTCTCACACAACGACATAAGGCAAACTTGTAAGTAAAAACTATTACTTCACAAATCTTATCAAACTTCGTTCTCACACAATGGCATGATGCAAACTTGTAAGTAGAAATCATCTCCCTCTCGAAGCAAACTTGAGAAGAACTAACCGAATCAAAAGAACAACCGAAATTCACATCTACAGGACTTGAAACAAAAGCACTGTTTACTTGAGTAGAAGCCATCACCTGATTCAGCGGCATTAGATTTGGCGCCTCTCTGACTCAACCGTTTGCAACATTCTCTCATGTAATGCTCAATTTCTATGTACTTGTGGTAATGGATCTTACCCTATAAACACGTTCCCTTCATTCGAAGCACAATCCACCTCCAAGCAACTCACAGAAGTTGATGCCAATTTCTGGCTCTCCTTCCCAAGTGCATCCTCCTTCAATCCCTAGATCATATCTGCTATGAAAAACTTCTCCTTGGTAAATTTCTCGTCTAGCATGGTTATCATGTTGGAGATTTGGTGGTGAATATATCAAGTTGGAAACCTTTAGATCATCTACGTTGAACGCCCTCTGTTCAGATAACTCCATATTGAACTCCACTACATGATCTAGAAGAGCAGTACTTTCCTTTATTGGGAAATCCCATAACTTTCCTTTCTGGTGCATCTGACCCTGTATTGACGATCTCGAGTAGTCAGTTCTGAATCTTGCCCAAAGACTCACCGTGCTTCTCCTACACCTGACATCGCTCGTCGAAGACATACGGATTAAACCCAAGACTTTTAAATAAATTTCCCCTCAATTCTCCTGCTTTGTGCCGATTGGTCTCCCTTTATCTCCTTCTAGGATAACATCCAAGTCCTGTTGAACCGATGCTTCATGCATGTCCTCTTTCAAGAGATCAAAGTTGGTCCTACCTTTGAACTGCTTGATCTTCGTTTGATCTGCCATCATCTCCAAGGAACTCGAACAGACACTTGAACCCGAAGCTCTGATACTAATTGATAGGAAAACCACTGACTAAGGATCTTGTTGATTTATTCAATGCAATCAACACAAACCACCAAGTACATACTAGATCATACCAAATACACCAAAGCACATACAAGTTTGTCCCGGTTGGGGCTTCCGCCTTAATCCGGGGGAGAAGAAACTCGAGATATTATTCAACTAGAGAAGATACAAGAATATTACAATTCTCACAACGACCCTCTCTCAAGCCTCACCAGCAAGTACTAGTTATTTATAATTAGAGAATCACTCAATCTCTCTTTCAATGAAGTACTATTTCTCTCTTATGGCTCTCAATGGATGTTCCTGAAGAGATATAGATAAACCATAGTTAAATAACTTGATACAATAGCAATTGGATATTCCTGAAGAGATAACCCTATGAAAAGAGTCGTATGATCTGACATGAAGAGCAGGTTGGGCTTCTCACGAATCACCAAGACCCGACCCAAATAATTCATCAGCACCGCGTTCGGTCAACTGCACTCCAAGATCAGTCGACCGTCCCCCTCTCGGGAACTCGTGCATAGTAGGGCGGTCGACCTCACCCCAGGACGGTTGACCGCAATCTGCTGCTGCTACTGCTGCTGACTGTTTTTCTTTGTTTCCACTCCATCTCTGATCGTCTTGATTCCTCCATCGTCTTATCATCTTCGTATCCAACATAGTATGCAAGACATAAACTCAACAGTCTGCTCCCCTTATATCCAAATGTTTTTTCTTAATATCCAAATTAAAAACAACTTACAATTAGCAAGAAAATGAATCCTAGTTGGTGTGGACGACGGTATTCAAGCAAGTTTATAGTTTGGGCTCAACTTTGATCTATTCAGGTCAAAGTGAGGGGTGCCTAGGGTCTCTCTCATGTCAGGGGGCTTGGAGGCATTTATGGAGCCTTCGGGGACAATGAAAGCATCCGTTGCGAGGTGGTGGTGATAGTCAACGGTGGTCAAGCTAGAGGATGAGAACGATGTCACAATCTGGATATGGGTATGTCAGTTTGGTGGATACTTGTGGTGTCTCTCGTATGAAGCTTGAAGTTGACGTATGGATCATTGCTGGGGATGACGGCGGTGTCATTGCAAGTGACAGCGAGGACAAACATAGTACAAGTAAGGGAATGAGAGAGAATTAACTCAAATTGGCACGAAAAACTTGTTGTGGCGAGGCCGGCCAATCAGTAGGATTAGGTTTTATTGTATTTTTTGTTTGCTGGTTGGTATGTATGAGTTTCAGGACCCAGTTTGTTGGGTTTTCTGAACTTCATAAGTCTTATTTTTGTTGTATGTTTTATTTAAAAAAAATTAATGAAACGCGGAAAGAGGAGGAGGAGGGGGGGTTCAACCAACCTTTGACGATATTAGAAAAATGGTTCGAGAACAATAGGAAGACCGTCCTGAGGTTGTAAGGTAAGTACATTTGCTGGCTTATGCTTGTAGTCTGGGGAGATAGAATGTGAACCTCTCAGAGCATCCACAGTCGTTTCATCTAAAATATGCATATATGCATAATTTTTAATAGCATTTTGCTATTTTGCTGCAATGAGGAAAAGATAATATAAACGGATGAAACATGAATTTTTTTTTAAAGATTTTTTTAAAAAATATTTTTAAATGGTGGGACCCACATGAAACGAAACATGATGTTTCGTCCCAGGTGGGACAACTGTAGCATCCCACTTAAACCTACCTTAATTAAGTTATTAGTTAACTAATCTTTTTTACTTAACTAATTATTTAACTAAAAAAACTAACTAAATTACTAATTAAATTAATTAACTAACTAATTAAAGAAACTATTTTTTTTTTTTAATTCGGGATTTCATCAGACGAAACATTGTCCGATCCTAAAAATAATAATAAAAAATTACGAACGAAATATCATGTTTCGTCTGACGATTTTAAAAAATATTAAAAAATTACAAACGAAACATGATGTTTCGTCTCTTATAATATACATATTTCTATATCCATATAGAAAGTTGCCTACTTACTGTAGCAAAAAATGCATAAAATACATATATGTCTAACTTCTGCAGATGGATTTTGGAGAAAAAATGCATTTTATGAATATTTGCCTAACGACTGGGGATGCTCTTAAGAATCATAGCCATTACTGTCTTGGCTTCCAACATTGCGAAATTCTGACCAATGCATGCTCTGGGCCCCACTGAAAATGCCAGCAAAGCATTCGGATGCTTGGCAGCTTTCGTGGTCCCATTCTCGAACCTTAATGGGTTAAATTCGTCTGCATCGCCCCCGCAAAGTTCCTTCTTTCGGTGAATGATAGCAATTGGAATAGTCACCACCGTTCCTTTAGGTATCGCTAAGCCTCCTAGGTTCATATCCTTAGCAGCCTCAATGCTTCCTAAAGAACAATGGTCATCTGCACTAGGACATGATTAGGAAAGGGTGAGAAGATTTGAGGAGCTTATCTATTCTTTATTGTAGGACTTCAACAACTATATAAGGTAAGCTAGCTCTTTTCTGAAACAAAAAATCTCTCTCTGCTATTCCAGTTAAGAGTTCCATTTTTAATCTTCGATTGGGGTTGGTAGTCTCTTTAACTAACACTAATAGATTATACTTACAACAGACCTTAACCAATTTTGGGGTATTCTAATTTATCAAAAACTGGCGAGTAACTAACATTAGATTATCGGATTTACAATTTTCTTTCTTAACCACTGAGTATAAGAACTCTAATATATATATTTTGAAAACCAGACCAGAGCTGTCGTCCCTAACTAATCACTATATTCCACAATGAACCAGGATAAATTAGAGGATAGAATGCAGTTGACTGGCCTCTACTTAAAATCCTGAGGTCATGCCAGTTGACTAACTTCGATACAGGGGGGTGTTAATTCGATGAATGCAGTGATTGTTCAATAAACTTACCAGTTTCAACTTACTTACGCTGCTGTGTGCATCCGGAATTCCCATCACACACTCCCTCATGACCTCTTCTCTTAACCTCTCTTGCCATTGTACATTTGTGCTCAACAAGAACATAGTCCATGGTAGCAATTTTGAAGTCGTCTCGTACCCAGCAAAGAAGAAAAATCTTGCACTCATCTATGACCTCACTTATGTTCAGCCTCATGCCTTCTTCCTTATCTGTTGATTCCATCATTAGCCCTAGTAAGTCATTACCATAGCTTGGATCCATGGAACTTAACCGGTTCTGAATAATGTCCACCACCTTGTTCTTCACTTTTCGATCAAGTTTCCATTTTTATATATTCTTCTTAGTAGGAAGATAACTGCAAGTAAAGATCATTTGATTGTTTGGAAATAGAACACAAAGACTTTATACTGATCATTAAGAATGAAACTGAGAGGAAGTGTGAGATTACTTGAATCCGGGGATTTGTACGTTGAGGAAAGTAGCTAAGAAAAGCAGCTGGAGCAGTTTCTGTGCCAAAAATACTTCCGTTCCCTCCCTGTTACTGCTCCCAAAGGCAGCATGGGAGATCACATCTGCTGTTAGCTCCTGAAAATGTTTGCTGACTTCTATTACATTATCTTGACCCTCAGCTACAACCACTTGATGACTCCAATTATATATCCAACATTGATTGAGTGCACTCCACCATTTGCTTCGTCATCATCTGTAAATTAAAACTCAGGTATTGGGTATCAGCCTGTCATTTATCAGTAAACGCTGGAGAATCTTAGCATCAACTGAGATTTCAAACCATATATAGTTATTTAAGGTTCAGTGCTCGTTACAAAATATGGAATACACATCTTAGAACTACATTAATTTTAGAGATGATGATAACTAGCCATATTTAATTTCCGGCCATGCTCAAGTAGTGAAATCATTTCTGAGTTGCACACCGTAACAAAACCTAACCAATATTTCCTTCTTCTGTGAATAATTTTTAAGGAACATCGTAACGATACTACAAGGGTTAGTTTTTCGCCATGTTATCTCAAAATAATAATAACAATAAATTTTAAATTATAAATTCAATAAGTATAACTTTATACACAGGGATGTGAGAAATGATTAATGGAAGCTGACCTTGAGCTTGTCCATGGTGAAAGCAGGGCTGACAATCCTCCTTTGATGGGCCCACTCCAATCCCTCAGATAAAACTAATCCCCTACTCAAACGAGCTACTAATGTTCCAGGTGATTTAGGCTTGGGGTAGAAACCAAACTTATTTGAAAGAACTTGTTTAGCAAGTTCTGCATCATTTATACACAACATTGGCATTGTTCCCACCCAATACAAAAATGTCCTTCCTGTGCACAGCACATTACACAAATGGGAGAAATGTTTAAAATAAACCTTAAGACTCACCAATTACAAAATGTAGTATTTACCTTAACCAAATTTATCATCTTCTCTTGATTATTTATAATCTAGAAGAATTAGGAGGTCTTCGCCACCAGGGCCGGTCCTAGAATTTTGGGGGCCTGAAGCAAACTCTCAAAAAGGGGCCCCACATATACCAAAAATAAAAATAAAAATCGATTCATGTATTAGAATTTTTTTCACATATATCCCCACATATACACATTTTCATTTTTATTTTTCTGAAAACGGGGCCCCTCATGTATTAGAATTTTTTTCACATATATTCCATATATACACATTTCTAATTTTTTTTTTTTTCTGAAAATGGGGGCCCCACATATATATATATATATATATATATATATATATATATATATATATATATATATATATATATATATTTTTGGAGGCCTCATGCCAAATGTTTCACTTGCATCAGGCCTGGGCCGGCCATGGTCGCCACATGGTTATTTAGGATTATAGTTGGATTTTGCTTTGTTCAATATGACATTAAGGAGAGAGTTGGATTAAATATTTTCTCACCAACCCCATTTAGATGTGAAATTTATACATGTGGAGGATCCACAATATGGAAAGAGTTGTATATGACGAAAATACAATAAATGGTATAACATATACTTTGCCAAGGAGGAAAATATAATATAGGAATGAAATATGAGATGTAAGAAAAGAAAAGACACTTTTGTATATGTAGTAGTAGTTATATATGTTAACACCGCCTCAAACCTCACAAAGGATTCGAGTAAACGTTTGCCTAAACAAGACTAGATTGCAACAAGTCTAACATCGTAGAATAGAATTGGGTTGTGCAAATAGGATGGAACCGGATACCACAGTGAAACTAGTATAGAACTGTTAGGGATTTCTACCGAAAACCCTTCTTACGATCTTGTTGAGTTATTCGATGCAATCAACACAAACTACCAAGCATATATGAGATCATACCAAACACACCAAAACACACACAAGTTTGTCCCGGTTGGGGCTTTCGCCTTAATCTGGGGAAGAAGAAACCCAAGATGTTATTCAACTAAAAAAGATACAAGAATATTACAATTCTCACCACAACTCTCTCTCAAGCCTCACCAGTAAATACTAGTTGTTTACAATTAGAGAATCACTCAGTCTCTCCTTCAATGAAGTACTCTCTCTTGACTTTCAATAGAGGCCAATAACAACAATAAATAGAGATCTAGAGAAAACCTAGTTTGATATCTTGATACAATAATCATTGGATATTCCTGAAGAGATGACCCTACGATAAGAGCTGTAAGATCTGACTTGAAGAGCAAGTTGGGTTTCGCACGAATCACCAAGACCCGACCCAAATAATCCATCAGCACTGTGTTCGGCGACTGCACCTCAAGGTCGGTCGACCGTCCCCCTCTCGGGAACTCTGTGCAGTCGGAGCGGTCGACCGACCCCAAGTGCGGTCAATCGCAACTCCACCTGCTGCTACTGCTGACTGTTTTCCTTGCTTCCACTCCGTCTCCGATCATCACGATTTCGCCATCATCTCATCGTCTTCTTATCCAACATAGTATGCAAGACATAAATCTAACAATCTCCACCTTGGATTGCATACTCATGAATCCACACATGTGTGACTTTAAAATCTTTTAGACTCTTTTCCTTCTCTTCTTGTGAACAACCTGTTTCAATGGCTTCCTCTGCTAGTTGAATCTATTTCCACCTAATTTTCTCCTGTTGTATGCCCCCTCAAGGGCATACCCTAATAGATGTAATCATGGAGGTGCCACCCTCCACACTAACTCCACCTACCTAAAGGCTCTCTCCACCTTCCGATGATATTCGAATGTCGCAGTCTTGCTCAGATGAATCTAGTGACGTTATACTAGATGGTGCTTTAGGAACAATGGGCTTCGAAACAATTGTGCATGTTTTTCTGTTCCTCCAAAGTTGGTAGAGGTTGTGCTGACCCTGCTCAATCTCCTCTCACCCTTCATCACCTCACGAAAACTTTCCCAAACTGAACGAACTCTACATGGATCTATGTGCCTGCATTTCTGAGCTTCTAGAGTTCTCATGGATATAAGGCTCTGCTTCATTAAAGGAATATACATGCCCTCCTCTAGTGAATATCCCCTTCCGTCTGTCATCTTCGACTCATTTGTTTTCTCACCCCTTACTTCACAAGTCTTGTCAATCTTCGTTCCCATACAATGACAT
>CM030367.1:121553083-121695583 GCA_017893485.1 Hemerocallis citrina
ATCCCCACAGTGATCCAACATTGTCTTTACAATTTAGTTGTCCCTTTGAACCTAAATCTTGGGATCTCCAGTCAACTAGGTTGGGTGTCCATTGTATCGACTTATTCATTCATGGGCTTTAGTCTCATTCCCCTCGATGATTTATCAACTAACTTTCGGTTTAACCCCTTGGTTAGTGGATCTGCAATGTTATCCTTTGACTTTATATAGTCTACAAATATAACCCCAGTAGAGAGTAGTTGTCTAATGGAATTATGTTTTCGACGAATATGTCTAGATTTACCATTATACATATTTCTCTGTGCTCTACAAATTCCAGATTAACAATCTGAATGTATGCAAATTGGAGGCATAGGCTTTGACCACCTTGGAATATCCTCAAGGAAGTTGCATAACCATTCAGCCTCTTCCCCACATTTGTCCAGTGCGATAAATTCAGATTCCACCATGGATTTAGCGATCACTGTTTGTTTCGAGGATTTCCAAGAAACTGCTGCACCACCTAGTATAAATACATAGCCACTAGTGGATTTTGAATTATCACTAGATATCCAGTTCGCATCATTGTATCCTTCAAGTATAGCCGGATATCTTGTATAATGCAGCCCATAATTACGAGTGAAATACAAGTACATCAGTACTCTTGTAATTGCTTGTCAATGCTCGCTTCTAGGATTACTCGTATATCTACTTAGTTTACTCACTGCATAGGCGATGTCTAGTCTTGTACAACTCATTAATTACATTAGACTGCTTATGATTCTAGAGTATTCTACTTGAAAAATACTCTTACCTTTATTATTGGATAAATATAAAGTTAGATCTATTGGAGTTCTGGCAATTCCAGAATTATCTCTATCAAATTTTCCAAGAATATTATCAATATAATGTGAATGGCTTAAAACAAACTCGTCTGATGTTCTTGTGATTTTAACTCCCAATATAACATCAGTTAGTCCCATGTCTTTCGTGTCAAACCTTGATTTCAACATGGTTTTAGTAGATTTAATCATCTTATCATTGCTTCCAACAATAAGCATGTCATCTACATACAAACATATTTTGACATATCCACTTTCAGTGTCTTTGACATATATGTATTTATCACATTCATTGATCTTGAAACCATTCATCATCATGACATTGTCAAATTTCTCATGTCATTGCTTTGGTGCTTGTTTTAAGCCATATAATGACTTCACTAGTTTACAAACTTTCTTTTCTTGTCCTGGAGCTGAAAAACCCTCAGATTGCTCCATATAGATTTCTTCATCTAAATCTCCATTAAAAAATGTTATTTTCAAATCCATTTGATGTTCTTCAAGATTGCGCAAGGCTGCTGTTACAAGTACCATCCTAATGGAGATTATTCTCGTCACAGCAGAATATGTATCGAAGTAGTTCAGACCTTCTTTTTGTCTATAAATGCTGATTGTAAGTCTTGCATTGTATTTATCAATTGATCCATCATGTTTCATTTTTCTCTTGAAAATCCACTTGGAACCTAAAGGTTTACTACCTGGTGAAAGATCCACTAGTTGCCAAGTTTGATTTTGCAAGATAGAATCAATTTCGCTCTTAATGGATTTTTTCCATAGGGGACCATCACTAGAGCTCACCGCTTCTTTGAAAGTTTGGGCTTCACCTTCAAGCATAAAAGTCAAGAAATCTGGACCAAATGATTTTTCCGTTCTTGTTCTTTTACTACATCTAGGTTCCTCCTCAACTTCTTCATCTTGGTTTTCACTATCGTCACTGATAGTCTAATGTGTTCTTTTGGAAGAACTTGGTTCTTCCTTAGACTTATATGGAAATACATCTTCGAAGAACGATATATTTCTAGACTCCATAATCGTGTTCTTTGGTATATCAAGTATATCAAATTTATATACCAAGAATCGATATGCGCTACTATTTTGTTCATAGCCAATAAAAATGCAGTCAACCATTTTTTGTCCTATTTTGACTTTCTTGGGTGGAGGTACTGCCACATTGGCAAAACATCCCCACATTCGCAAATAATTGTAGGATGACTTTCTTCCTTTCTATAGCTCATATGGAGTTTTCTCTTCATTCTTTTTGGGTACCTTATTCAAAAGGTAATTAGCTGAAAGAATAGCTTCTCCCCACAAGTTTGGTGGCAAACCAAAACTTATTAACATTGCATTCATCATTTCCTTCAATGTTCGATTCTTTCGCTCAGCAACACCATTGGACTGAGGAGAATAAGGCACTGTGGTTTCATGTATAATCTCATATTTAGCACAAGTTTCAGTCGATTCATACTCTCCACCTCGGTCACTTCTTAGTGTCTTAATTTTCTTGTTGAGTTGATTCTCAACTTCGTTTTTATAGAGAACAAATTTCTCTATAGCTTTGTCCTTGCTTTTAAGAAAATACACATAACAATATTTTGTGCTATCGTCAATAAAGATAATAAAATATTTATTAGCACCTCTTGTTTGTATCATTTTCATATCACAAAAATCAATGTGAATTAAATCAAGAGGTTCCGTATTTCTTTCAACACTTTTAAAGAATGATCTTGTTAGATTTGCCTAAACACATGTTTCACACTTATGTTTGGAATCAATTTGGAATGTTGGTAGATGATTCAAGTTAATTAATCTATGCAAAGTATGATACTTAACATGTCCTAGTCTACTATACCATAAATTGGAAGACTCAAGCATATAATTAGAAGAGCTAGCTTTATTGATATTCTTGACCATGGTCAATACATTGAGTTTAAACATTCCACCACTCATGTATCCTCTACCAACATACATTCCACTCTTTAACAAAACAAATTTGTTTGCCTAAAACACTAAATGAAATTCATGATTATCAAGCAACAAACCAAATACGAGGTTCTTACGAATTTCTGGAACATATGCAACATTGTTCAGAGTCAGTTCCTTTTCAGAAGTCATCTTCAAGATCACCTTGCCTTGGCCCTTGATTTCTGAAGTAGCCGAGTTCCCCTTAAACATCTTCTCTCCATTCTCTAATGATTCGAAAGTCGAGAACATACTTCTGTTGGAGCACATGTGTCAAGTAGCTTCAGTGTCAATCCACCATTACTTGGGGTTTCAACCCATCATGTTTACCTCCCAGACCACAGCTGAGAGGTTGATATCAAAAACGTCTTGAGCAATGCCTTCAACAGTATGTACTTCTCGGTTCCTATTCTTCTTGGGTAGTCTGCAATCAGTAGACTTGTGACATATCTTCTCACGGTTGAAACACTTTCCCTGAAACTTCGGATTTTTGGAGATTCCTCCATTAGGCCCCAACATGGACCCCTTGTTGTTGTGCTTTTTGGAACATTGACTATGTTCCACCACATTAGCCTTGACTGCCTGACTGATGGCTCTGACCTTTTAAGAACCTCTATTGTCTTCTTCAATATGAAACCTAGCAATGAGATCCTCAATGCCCATTTCCTTTCGCTTAGCTTCAAGTAATTTTTGAAGTCTTTCCAACCTGCTGGCAATTTTTCAATAATACAAGCAACTTGAAAACTTTTATTTAGGTTCATACCTTCAACATGTATCTCATGCAAGATCATTTGAATTTCTTGAAACTGACTGATCACTATTCTGGAATCCACCATTTTATAGTCTAGGAAGCGGAATGTAATTAATTTCTTGGCGCCGACATCCTCGGTTTTATATTTACGATCTAGGGATTCTCGAAGTTCTTTAGCTATTCTTTTATCAGTATAAACATTGTATAAAAAATCCGCTAATCCGTTTATTATGTAGTTCCTACATAAGTATTCAGCATTTTCCCAAGCATCAATGGTGGTGATGACTTGGTTATCTTGCTCATCTTCTTTAAGATTTGAAGCTTCTTCGTTCAAGAATTTTGAGAGATTCAAGGTGGTCAAGTAGAACATCATTTTCTGTTGCCACACTTGAAATTTGCCCGTTGAACTTCTCAGGTTTCTCCCTATGGGAGACTAAGACAGGTACAATGGTCGGCATTGGCACTCGTACTACAGCAATAGTCGGCACTTGTGCCACATCAGCAACAACAGCATTCTCCGATACATTTGTCATTGTTAATATGAAAATACACAACACGAGTGTAAATTTTTTAGAATGAAAAGAAAAGTAAAAGAATGCCTCAAAATCAAGGAAATAGAAGTCAAGGAAATGATAATCTGTTTTAAATTTGTTACAAAATTTGATTATAACCAAAAAACAAAGTTTGATTTTCGAGGCACAAAATAGAGAAGGAGAAGAAGAAAAACCAATAACATTAAAAAGAAATTGAAAATAACAAAACCAAACCGATTGGTGTCGAGGCTTGTGTATCACACAATCTCCTTAAAACAGATTTGCCTCATATGGGTGCTTGAGTTTGCAGAGGCATCTATCTCCCAGGATGCAACGATAGAAGAGCTCGACGTAGGCACCACGTCTAGTTCACGAACTGGACAACGTCTGAATTCTATCACCGAAAGACTAAGAATTTGAAGCACAGAACAGAGGGGTAAGAGAAGAGTTTTTGGTGTTTCCATTCAGGGGAGAGGGGCCTTTATTTATAGGGTCAGGGTGAGATTTGTAACAGCAGACAACACATTGATTACATCTACTGTAACATCAGACAACTGTTTCAATGCACCAGCTGTAACAGCAGACAGAAGGTTGAATGCTCTACTATAATGATAGACAAAACTATTACGTGAATAAATGGCAGAAAAAACTGTTTCTGAGTTTATTCCAGCCATTACAGGTCGAGAAAAAAAACTGTAGCAAAAAGTGGCTCTGCATGGGGTGGGTTCACGTCGGTCCGACATTCGTGTCCACAGTGCGTGCGGGCGCATACAAGTTGCATGTAATCCAGTCCGAGATTTGCACCTCCACCACCCCCCCCCCCCCCTCTGTGCACGCGAGAGAGAACCTCTTGGCTTGCTATCTTACAATGCCAAGAAAAAGGATATTATATAACCTCTTCTATTTTCTTTGTTTTTTCCGATGTGGGACTAAAATCCCTAAACTCATTTTCAAAGATGAAAATGCCTTACTTTGGGAGACAAATTTCTCATTCACCCGATAACGTTTTGAGTAAATAAATATATGATTTTGATCTACTCACGAAGAAGAACACATATCCATCAAGATCTCTCACTAATTCATAGAGAATCTTGTAAATCACCCTGGGGGGGGGGGTGAATAGTGTGATTGTGCGGAATTAAAAAAATAAAATAAAGTGCAAAGTAAATAAAAAGAGATAAGAAGAGCAAACGCAGATAGCACAAGTGACGCAGCGATATAACGTGGTTCGACCCCCAGGTCTACGTCCACACCTCCAATTCTCCACCACAAGCGTTCCACTATACTCAAAACCCTTGTACAGTTGATGAACACAATATTATTCACATTTAGGAGCAATAATCTTAATGCAATTAGACATTTAAAAGCTCTATATGTGGTATTTAACTCTTATTTTCTCTTTTCCATAGGAAACAGCCTAAAACAGAGAAACGAAGCAGATTCAGGACGATACACAGGAAATTGCAGATCATCAGTCGACTGGTCCATTACAGCAGGCGACTGCCCAGAGAAGTTGATTATCAACAGCCGATTTGGATGATAAATTATAAAATCTTCAGAAGTCTCGACACAGTCGATTGGTTCGCTGACAAGTCGACTGGTAGGCGGCAGAGTCAAAAGATAAGATATTTGAAGAGTCGTCCAAATCTAATCAAAATCAGAACAGAAAAGGAAGAATAGAAGAAAAGAGAAAGAAATAATACGCAGAGCAACGAGGGAAGAAATAAATAAAAGAAAAGGACTTTTCTATAAAAAGAAAAGTGCAAACCCTAATTCTCGAGCCGTGTTCTATAAATACCAATCAAGAAGCATTATTCGGGGGATATAGATAGAGAGATAAGGAGATATACGCGGAGGCTCCCGAATCACAAAAGCACACAACTTTCTGAACAATCAAGTCATCAACAAAGAGCAGCACGGTATCAACATAGAAGAAGGAGAAAGGAGATCAAGTACTAAGAAGAGAACGGCCGGTCGACTGTGTGACAGCCAGCCGATCCATCTAGCCGAACTACATCAGTTTATTCCTTCTCTTTCTAATTCTTTTATGTTAACCATGTATTCGAACTTGTTGATTAATAAAAGTATTATTATGTGGAACTAATTTCATAGTTGGGTAGATTGAAGCCGTAGTTATGTAGTGCTATATTCTTCTGAATCCTTCTACTTTACTTATTGATTGAATCTGATTGAATTGGTATAGATTGATGATAATCAAACTTGTTCTCAAGTTCTGAGAGCAGTCGACTGAGGTGAGAGCCAGTCGACTGACATACAGAACTTGAGAATATTAAGTTTGCATTACCATCCATCTAAATCTGTTATATGAGCATATTGAGACGACCCGTATCTCGTGCCCATAACTTGTAACACATGAATCTTTAGGGGTTCTTGGTTTGATCAACTTAAGGGATCTAGATCTGATACCAATTTCTAGAACCTTGAGTGTTTGTTCGTTTCCACTGTTCTTATGTTTTCTTTAAGTGCAACTTAGTAGATACCATGCTAAATACTTAATGAAAGAAACGAATTAGAGTAGATACCATGCCTAATTCTTGGCTTAGGGAAACATTACTTTAAGGAGTAGATACCATGCCCTTGAAGAGAATAAACATGAGTAGTAAGAAGAAGTTCAGAAGGTGACTTAGCATTATTGACTATTGGTGGAAATCTAAACCCAACTACTTAATAGATATTTGTGATTCAACACTTCTTAATTTAATTGTAATCCTTTTATTTCTTTTAGACTTTTAAAACAACTCTTTATGATTCTTATTTTTTTTATTGATTAGTAAGTTAACTTCTACAATCTCTGTGGGATCAATCCTTGCTATTGCTACGCTTCTATAAACGATTCGTACACTTGCGAGGTTTTAATTTGTGTCTAGTTTATCTATTTATTTAGGTAGCTGGATTTCACAACAAGTTTTTGGCGCCGTTGCCGGGGATTGTCTAGTATTTTAACTTACAGATTATTAGAAAGCTTTTATTTTCTTTCTTTTAATTTTATTAATAAGTACTTTTCTTTTAGGTTACAGGATTTTGGTGGATGCACGGAAGGAGATCACTTCGTCCAGAGCTACTACCTATTGACGCAGAAATAGAACGCACTTTGCACAGACTAGGTAAGCTGTCTGCAGCAAACCAGTCGACTGTCGCTACGAACCAGTCGACTGCTCAGAGACCCAGTTCACATACAGCAATGGGTGAGGAAATGCCAAATCGAGTGCCAATGCAGGACAAGTTCACGCCTAAGAATATCGAACAACCTTCCTGCATTGCGTATCAACCTAATGTCACAGGGAACATGCATCTATCTCCTCAGTTACTTAGTATGGTTCCCCACTTTAGTGGCAAACCAGATGAAGAGCCTCATCTCCATCTACAAGATTTCTTCGATCTTTGCAGGACACAAAGCGTCCAAGGGCTCACCCCTGAACAAATCAGGTTAATCTTGTTTCCTTTTTCCTTAAAACTTAGCGCTAAACTATGGTATAATTCTTTGGAACCAGGATCAATAAACTCATGGGAGCAATTGGTGACAAAGTTCTTGAAAGAATTCTTTCCAGCCCAAAAGACCAAACAGCTGAAAATGGAGATTCAACTCTTCCAACAAAAGGATGGAGACTTATTCTTCGAAGCATGGAAGGATTTCAAGAACAAACTTCTCAAGTGTCCTACGCACAACATGCCTAAAGATGATCAAGTACAAGCTTTTTATGAAGGTTTAAATGATACTAACAAGGCAATTGTGGATTCAGCTTGCAACTGGATCTTAATGAGGAAAAGCGGTGAAGAGGCCATTGAACTATTTGAAGAACTCAGCGAAAATTCACAACAATTCTCAACAAGGAGGGGCCCTTCCAAAAAACAGGGAGTTTACGAAATTTCTAATAGCAATAACATTCAACTAGAAATGGAAAACATGAATAAGAAAATTGATATGCTTGTTAATGCAATGTCGATGATGGGTGGAGTTAAAAATCAAACAAACGGAATTTGTGCAGTTTGTTCTCATGTAGATCATACCACTGATACATGTCCCATGTCTTCTTTCACAGATCAGGAGCATGCAAACTATGTAGGTCGAGGAGTGTTTCCACAAAAGAACAATCCCTTCTCGAACACATACAACCCAGGGTGGAGGAACCATCCAAACTTCTCCTGGAGCAATAACCAGAATAATCAAGAGACTCAATTCACACAAGGACATGCACGGAACTTCCAAGTGGGAAGTGGGATTGATAGGCCAGTTCAAGAACAGAAGAAGTTGGATTTTGAATCCACCGTTCTTCAATTGCTCCAACAACAACATCAAACAACAAACCAACAAGGGCAAGCAATTCAGAAGTTGGAAACGCAGATTGGCCAAATTGCGAAAGAATTAAGCGAACGAAAGGCAGGGAAACTTCCTTCACAAACCATACCAAACCCTGGAGGCCAAGAACAGCTCAAATCAGTAACAACTCTCAGAAGTGGTAAGACAATTGACAACAAGGTTGGAGCACACACCGAAGAAACAGAAACACAACCATCAAAAGTTTTGGGTTCAAACAAGGTAAGTGAAAAAGAAAGAACAGTTGTGCCAACATTCCCTCAAAGGTTAGTCAAGCAAAACAAAGAACAACATTTATTTGACATCTTTGAAACTCTCAGAAAGGTAGAAATTAATATCCCCCTACTTGATGCTATTAAACAAATTCCTTCTTATGCTAAATTTTTGAAAGAATGTTGTACTCACAAAAGAACATTTCAGGTTAGGGAGGATGTGGCTTTGACAGAAGAAGTGAGAGCTGTCTTATTAAGAAAATTACCTCCCAAATTAAAAGACCCAGGTAGTTTTACCATTCCTTGCAGGATTGGTGAGCACTTCTTTGAGAAAGCATTACTAGACTTGGGAGCAAGCATCAATCTTCTCCCATACACCGTTTATGAAAAACTAGGATTGGGGGAACTCCAACCAACATCCATCACGTTGCAGTTGGCGGATCGCAGTATCAAAAGACCTAGAGGTATTTTGGAAGATGTCCTAGTTCAGGTAAACGATTTCATTTTGCCTGCTGATTTTGTTGTGCTGGATATGGAAGAATCTTCAATGGCATCGTCTCTACCAATCATTTTAGATAGGCCCTTTATGAGTACAGCTGATATAAAAATTTGTGTTAAAAAGGGTACTATAAGTATGAAGATAAACGGAGAGAAAGTTGAATTCAAAATGTTTGATACACTAAAATTATCACACGATGATCATGAATGCTATAATATTGATGTGGTTCAGGAGATTGTTGATCAAACATTTCAGGTACATAGCGTTGAACCACTACAAGCCACAATTACACAATCTCTAACTTTATCTAATGTTGAACAGGAGTACGATGACTGGGGGATTGCAGAGACAATACATCACCTTGAAACTCCAAAGTCATACTCAGGTAAGTTTGCACCCGTATTTGAAAAATTGGTGACTGATGACATTTTTGTTCCTGCAGACAAGTCGACTGGTGGAAGGGACAAGTCGACTGGTGGAGAGGATGAGTCGACTGACCCGGCCACAACCAGGAACCAGTCGACTGCACCGAGACTCCCAGACATAGAGCTTAAGCAGTTGCCCGACCATTTGAAGCATGCATATTTGGGCGAGAACCAGACGCTACCAGTGATAATTGCTACAAACTTAAGTGCACAAGAAGAAGAGAAGTTGCTGAGGGTACTAAGAGAACACAAGAGTGCAATAGGATGGACCATTGCAGATATCAAAGGAATAAGTCCATCCAAATGCATGCACAAAATACTCCTTGAAAACAATGCAAAACCTAGCAGGGAGGCACAGAGAAGGCTTAATCCAAACATGAAGGAAGTGGTAAGAGCAGAGATTCTGAAGCTACTAGATGTTGGCATCATCTACCCCATCTCAGATAGCAAATGGGTAAGTCCTATACATGTAGTGCCTAAGAAAAGTGGAGTCACAGTGGTGAAGAATGAAGAGAATGAGCTTATCCCTACAAGAGTGACCATAGGATGGAGGGTTTGCATTGATTACAGGAAACTGAACAACGAAACCAGGAAAGATCACTTCCCTCTTCCTTTTATTGATCAAATGTTAGAAAGATTAGCAGGATATAGTCATTATTGTTTTTTAGATGGTTATAGTGGCTATAATCAAATTGCTATTGCTCCAGAAGATCAAGAAAAAACCACTTTTACATGTCCTTTTGGTACTTTTGCATACAGGAGGATGCCCTTTGGATTGTGCAATGCACCAGCAACATTTCAAAGATGCATGATGAGTATATTTTCAGACATGGTGGAAAGGTTCATTGAGGTATTTATGGATGATTTTAGTATTTTTGGATCTTGTTTTGATGAATGCCTTAACCATTTGCAGCTTGTACTTAAGAGTGTGAAGAATGCAATTTAGTGCTGAATTGGGAAAAGTGCCATTTCATGGTACAACAAGGTATCGTGTTGGGACATGTGGTGTCAAAAAGAGGCATAGAGGTAGACAAAGCGAAAATCGATATAATATCAAAACTACCCCCTCCCACTACAGTTAAGGGTGTTAGGAGTTTTCTTGGACATGCAGGGTCTAATAGAAGATTTATAAAAGATTTCTCAAAAATCTCCAAACCCCTTTGTGATTTGTTGGCTAAGGATGTTGAGTTTGTATGGACAGAAGAGTGCACAAATGCTTTTATTACATTGAAAAATCTTCTCATTTCTGCACCTATTGTCAGGGCACCAGATTGGAGCCATCCTTTCGAGCTAATGTGTGATGCAAGTGATTATGCCTTAGGGGCTGTTTTAGGTCAAAGAATCAATAAGAAACCCCATGTTATTTACTATTCTTCTCGAACTCTAAACGATGCACAGCTAAATTATTCCACTACTGAAAAGGAAATGTTAGCTGTTATATTTTCTGTAGAGAAGTTTAGATCATATTTGATTGGTTCTAAAGTTATTGTTTTTACTGACCATGCTGCCTTGAGATATTTGTTTGCTAAAAAGGATGCTAAGCCTAGGTTAATCAGATGGGTGCTGTTGCTTCAAGAATTCGATCTTGAGATTAGAGATAAAAAAGGAAGCGACAATGTTGTTGCAGATCACATGTCCAAACTACTGCATGAGGAAGACAAAATTGTGCCCCCACTTAATGAAAATTTCCCAGATGAACATCTATTTGAAATAAACATATCATCGGGACGTCGACTGGTAACAGAACCAGTCGACTGGTATCTCACTGCTCAAATTTTCCATGGTTTGCAGATATTGTAAATTATCTCACTGCTCATGTTTTCCCTCCAGGTATGGCAAGTTAGGAAAGAAAGAGACTGGTGGCTATGTGCAAGCACTACTATTGGGATGATCCTTATTTGTTCAAATTTTGCCCTGATCAAATTATAAGAAGATGTGTGGCAGAAGAAGAACAAATGAGTATTCTACAACATTTCCACCACTACGCATGTGGAGGACATTTTGGAGCAAAAAGAACAGCACTCAAGGTATTGCAATCTGGATTTTATTGGCCTAAAGTATTCAAAGATGCTTTTTCTTTCTGCAGGACTTGTGACAAATGCCAAAGGACGGGCAACATCTCTTCTAGAAATCAAATGCCACTGCAAAACATCCAAGTAATCGAGCTTTTTGATGTTTGGGGAATCGACTTTTTGGGTCCCTTTCCTAACTCATTTGGTTATTTATATATTCTTGTTGGTGTGGATTTTGTGTCTAAATGGGTTGAGGCTGTCCCCTTAATAACTAATGATCACAAAGTTGTTGTCAAGTTTTTGCAGGAGAACATTTTCACTAGGTTTGGGACACCACGAGCAATAATTAGTGATGGAGGAAGCCATTTCAATAACTTTCCGTTTGCTTCGTTGATGAAGAAGTATGGTATTACACATAGAGTGGGCACCCCATATCACCCTCAAACTAGTGGGCAGGTGGAGATCAGCAACAGAGAAATTAAGAGTATTTTGGAAAAGACAGTCAACACAAGGAGGAAGGATTGGTCGCTGCGCTTGAATGATGCATTATGGGCCTACCGAACAGCTTACAAAACACCCATCGGCATGTCACCATATCGTTTGGTTTTTTGAAAAGCTTGTCATTTACCAGTGGAGTTGGAACACAAAGCTTATTGGGCCATTAAAAGGTTCAATTTTGATATGAAACAAGCAGGTGATAAAAGAAGATTGCAACTAAATGAGCTTGAAGAGTTGAGGCACGACGCATATGAAAATGCAAAGTTGTACAAGGAGAGGACCAAGTTGTACCATGACAAACAGCTAGCAAGGAAGGAGTTTTATGAAGGACAGAAGGTACTGATATACAACTCAAGATTAAGACTTTTTCCAGGCAAGCTCATGTCAAGATGGTATGGGCCATACATTGTCACAAGAGTCTTTCCACATGGTGCATTGGAGGTTCATAGCAAAGAGAAGAATCAAACATTTAAGGTGAACGGGCATAGAGCGAAGCCATACATAGAGATGAGCATAGAACCGCAAGAGGAAGATGTGAATCTTCAAACCATTCAATATATGGCATGACCTCGTCAAGTCTAGCTGAAGACAGAAAACACAGCGCTTATTGGGAGGCAACCCAATTTTCAGGGGAGTATTTATACTTTTCCTCTATTTTCTTTTATTTATTCATCTTTTATTTTCATCTTTTATTTTCAGTCTCTCCTTACTAGATGTTGACCCATGCCTATTTTTTTTAAATCTTCTTTCGAACATTGAGGACAATGTTCCATCTAAGTTTGGGGGTATTAGGGTTATTAAATTTTTGAGTCTTTTGAAATTTTTTTAGGACAAACAATTTCTTATAATGTAAGAGTAAGGATACTTATTTACTTTAGGATTGTTGAGTTTCATAATTCCCTACAAAGTTATATGAGTCATGCGATTATACACAATAAACAAATGTGATGCTTTTTCTGGTGATTATTCCCTTTAGATCTAGTCCTAAATTGAGTTTAAGTAAATAATATATATATATATATATATATATATATATATATATATATATATATATATATATATATATATATATATATTTGAATAAAGTCAATCTACTCCAATGTTTTGAGTGCTTAGTAACTAGGGGTATTCATCACCAATGTTTACCTTTACGTCAAACGGCAACTTGAAATATGAGTATGCAAAGCACTTTAAAGTTTGTGACTTGCTGAGTAACCGGGTGGATTCATCACAAATGTTTTGCATTCGCGTAAAAAGGTAAGTGACAACTTTAGAGAAGAGACTATAAAAAAAAAAAAAAAAAAAAAACCTCCAGTTTGCTACTCGGTTTGTAGTAGAGAAAAGGGGATAATCACAGATTGAGTAATCGCATACTATAATTAAAATTAATTGCATGACAAATATGATTGGGTTTGGGGAGTATGAACAAACAATTGCACTAGAGAAAGTGGGTATGTTTAATTTTACTTTATCTGAAATTGTTTATATATGTTGATGCTCACATAATAAGAATTCTTGGTGGTTGAGTTTATCATTATTAGTATCCTCTTGTTCATAAATTCACTTTTTGCTTGAGGACAAGTAAAAGCTAAGTTTGAGGGTATTTGATGAACACAATATTATTCACATTTAGGAGCAATAATCTTAATGCAATTAGACATTTAAAAGCTCTATATGTGGTATTTAACTCTTATTTTCTCTTTTCCATAGGAAACAGCCTAAAACAGAGAAACGAAGCAGATTCAGGACGATACACAGGAAATTACAGATCATCAGTCGACTGGTCCATTACAGCAGGCGACTGCCCAGAGAAGTTGATTATCAACAGCCGACTTGGATGATAAATTATAAAATCTTCAGAAGTCTCGACACAGTCGACTGGTTCGCTGACAAGTCGACTGGTAGGCGGCAGAGTCAAAAGATAAGATATTTGAAGAGTCGTCCAAATCTAATCAAAATCAGAACAGAAAAGGAAGAATAGAAGAAAAGAGAAAGAAATAATACGCAGAGCAACGAGGGAAGAAATAAATAAAAGAAAAGGACTTTTCTATAAAAAGAAAAGTGCAAACCCTAATTCTCGAGCCGTGTTCTATAAATACCAATCAAGAAGCATTATTCGGGGGATATAGATAGAGAGATAAGGAGATATACGCGGAGGCTCCCGAATCACAAAAGCACACAACTTTCTGAACAATCAAGTCATCAACAAAGAGCAGCACGGTATCAACATAGAAGAAGGAGAAAGGAGATCAAGTACTAAGAAGAGAACGGCCGGTCGACTGTGTGACAGCCAGCCGATCCATCTAGCCGAACTACATCAGTTTATTCCTTCTCTTTCTAATTCTTTTATGTTAACCATGTATTCGAACTTGTTGATTAATAAAAGTATTATTATGTGGAACTAATTTCATAGTTGGGTAGATTGAAGCCGTAGTTATGTAGTGCTATATTCTTCTGAATCCTTCTACTTTACTTATTGATTGAATCTGATTGAATTGGTATAGATTGATGATAATCAAACTTGTTCTCAAGTTCTGAGAGCAGTCGACTGAGGTGAGAGCCAGTCGACTGACATACAGAACTTGAGAATATTAAGTTTGCATTACCATCCATCTAAATCTGTTATATGAGCATATTGAGACGACCCGTATCTCGTGCCCATAACTTGTAACACATGAATCTTTAGGGGTTCTTGGTTTGATCAACTTAAGGGATCTAGATCTGATACCAATTTCTAGAACCTTGAGTGTTTGTTCGTTTCCACTGTTCTTATGTTTTCTTTAAGTGCAACTTAGTAGATACCATGCTAAATACTTAATGAAAAAAACGAATTAGAGTAGATACCATGCCTAATTCTTGGCTTAGGGAAACATTACTTTAAGGAGTAGATACCATGCCCTTGAAGAGAACAAACATGAGTAGTAAGAAGAAGTTCAGAAGGTGACTTAGCATTATTGACTATTGGTGGAAATCTAAACCCAACTACTTAATAGATATTTGTGATTCAACACTTCTTAATTTAATTGTAATCCTTTTATTTCTTTTAGACTTTTAAAACAACTCTTTATGATTCTTATTCTTTTCATTGATTAGTAAGTTAACTTCTACAATCTCTGTGGGATCGACCCTTGCTATTGCTACGCTTTTATAAACGATTCGTACACTTGCGAGGTTTTAATTTGTGTCTAGTTTATCTATTTATTTAGGTAGCTGGATTTCACAACAACAGTGATTCTCGGATTCAGGCCGAAAGACCTATTACACCCATAGGACTTCTAATACAAGTCGCATCAATCTCACCGAAGTGGAAGAAAAAGAAAAAGGCTCAAGATCTTTAAGGATCCTAACTGAAGAATACAAAATAGTTATCACACACACTCGGATTGATTGTTGAAAGATTAGTTCAGGAGATTTTTCTCAGAAGTGATAGGTGAAGAATACACAGTGGGTTCGTCCAATTAAATAAACTGAGAAGTGTATCGATCAAAATTAGAAACGATACATTCCAAAAATGTGAACAGCGCAAAGTACGGTTGACCACAATCTCAGTGCAGTCGACCATTCATCTCTCTGACATAAAGTAGAGAGATGAAGGGTCGACTGCTTCTTACGTAACTGTGAGTTTTAGTCAACTGCGATGCGGTCGACCGTCATGAGGTGCGATCAACCGGTATCGCGCTATTCATACTGAATCCACTTTATATTCTTACAAAAAACTAATCAATCACCAATTAATTTTATACAGATTAAATCTCACAAATATAGAATGATAGCAACTGGTCTTGATAGCTTTCTTGGAAACTAATCAATCAACTGCTTTTTTTGAATATCTTCTTCTTTTGCTTGTTTTCTCAATCTTTCTTTATTACTTTCCTTCTTTGAATATTCTTGAATCTCTCTTGGATCTCTTATAGATATTATTTGATCCTGAAAATTTGAATAACTCAATTTAAACTTATTAGTATTTATAGACACATTTTGTGCACATCAAACTAAGAGTTAACAATCTCCCCCTTTTGGTGTGAACAAAACATGCCCTTGAATATTGAAAGTAAAAATTAAACAATTTGGCATATAAACACTCCTCCTGAATTTAGTACTTCCTGTAACACAGATTTTCATAGGTAAAGAGAGATTTGTAAATACTCCCCCTTAATTTAATACTTTATAGAAGATAATTCAATACTTCATAGAAGATAAAAAATATTACTTTCATTCATTCATAAGATTCATAAATATTCTCCCCCTTTTTGGAACACACCAATAGGGGGCAAAAGACAAGTATACATTAAATAGAATAAAACATGGGAAATATAGTATACTCCTCCCGAAAACTATTTGTAAATGAAAAAAACTTTCATTAAGCAAAACAAGAGAGATGAAGTTTGGAAATATAATAATTTTCCTAAAAGCAGAGAAAAATCTACTTACATGATACCGTTGATAGCAAGACTCTTTGATATAAAGGGAGAGCTCTTCATGGTATCATAGATTTGAGATTTTCCCAATACAAATGTGATGCATGGATAAGAAGAAGAAGTGAAGAATGAATTTCAAGAAATCGATAGTATAGAAAAAATGAGTAGATAGTTCTTAAAAATCACAACGTGCAACCAGAAAAAGAACCGGTCGACCGCAAAAACTAATGGAGCAAAAAAAAATTCTCAAGAGCAAACCGGTGGACCGTACGGTCGACCGCACACCTAGTTCATAAGCACAGCAAAACACTGGGGGTGAACCGGTCGACCGCACGGTCGACCGATATACTGATACATTGCTGGCAAATAGATAATCAAGGTAAGAAATTTAATATGGAGTCATTTCTACATAGTAGATTACATAACTTTAAAGAGCATACTAGTGACATTACAATTAGCAATTACAAGAAGATATCTATTCCTCATCATCCACGCCATCATCTTCATTGCCATCATCATCTTCATCATCTTCCTCATCATTCGGAGGAGGAAGAATTTCCCAATCTTCTTTTCCTTACAAGTACTCAATCGTATTAACATAATATCCATACACTTACATTTGATGAGCAGAAAACTACTCATGAGTCACGAATGACGATGAAGAGGGAGTGGCATTCTTGCGACGCGAGGTGCTTGTTCGGCTTGGCATGCTTGTTATTGATCTTGACGACGAAGAGCCCGCTGATTAAATGGTACATCAATGCTAATTTGTTGAGGGAGAATGTGCATAGGGTTTTTGCTTAGTAAGAAGTTCCCGACATCAATACGGGAATCAATGGCAAGGTTGTATATGAGAGAACTGAATGGGAGACCACGATTTATAGAGGTTGCATAATTCATCGTGCGAATGATGAATGTAGCAAGATAGAACTTGTATTCCCCAAAAATAAGAAAAATAATAAATGATTGATCGACCCGAATTTCCAATTTGTCATTCTTTTTGGGCCAAATATCAGCATTGACAATTTTATTTAGAACCCGAGCTGTATCAGTGAAATTTGTAGGAGCGTGACGAGGAAGATGAGAGAAATCGGGTGGACGATCATAGATTTGACAGTATTTTGGTCATGACTAGGTTTATAATTAAGGGTTTTAAAATCTAGATGATATGCATCAAATTTCCCTTCGGAAAATTCAAATCTCCCACGGAGATATTCGGGAGTGACTCTAACTCTTCTCCCAAGAATGACAGATGAGAGGGTGAGATCATCTTCTTGAAGACCCTCAAGGTTGGCATAGAATTGGCGAGTTAATGACTCGGAGTTGGTGTTAGGTGTAGTAAGTTAGTTTTCCCACCCAAGGTCTCTAAAGATCCTAACCATAACGGAAAATTGACCCCCTAAGGATGATAAGTTGATTACCCGATTGGGAACAACGGGAGCATTCCAAATATCAGAAAAGTAAAGATCAGCACAATTTGAGTTGCGAAAGATTATACCATCTCTAGTGACGGACTTAGAGGCAATGGCTTTCTTGCTCTTTGATTTGTGCGAGGAGGAGGCCATTGAGACAGAGGGAGAGAAAGACTGTAGAGGTTTGAGGAGAATTTTGAGAGATGAGAGGTTTATTTGATGGGTTAATATTTGGGGGCTAGGGTTTTTGTAAGTTAGAGAGGTTAAGGGTGAAGAGGTATTTATATTAGAAGGGAAACAAGTAAGTCAGCCGATTGGGTCGGTTGACCGGTTCACAGATACGGTCGACCGCACCACACGAAATAGAGAGTTTTAATTTGGTGAATTTTGGCAGAGAGGTGGATGGTCGACCGGTCCATTCTCGACTGATCAAGGACTAATGGGTAGTACGGTCGACCGGTCATTCAGTTTTTGCAAAGTGGTTTTATGTTTGGATATTGTAAAATTCATACATTTCATGTATTTCAGAAATAGTTAACAGATGCACATTTAATATTGATTCAAACAAGTGTAGATTTTACCCGGTGCTATACTTATTTGAAGGACCAAGATCCTTTTCCTTTTTCCTTGATAAAGATGCAGGACATCATGATCTTTTCTAAATGACTCAAATTTTTCCATGATCAAGGCATTCTTATTTTTTAGTTTTTGATTTTTTGTAATACAAGAGTCATGTGTTTCATTTGGAATTTGTTTATATAGCCTAAGATCACGGCTTAGTTTCTTAGCATAGTCTTTTAAACCATTACACATGTCTAGTAGCTCATCATAAGTGGGTTCTTCGATAACCTCTTCTTGAGATGGTGATTGCACCTCACCATTCCAAAGAGCCATGAAGCCGACGTCGTCGTAACCTTGCCCTTCCTCACTTAAATCTGAGTCTAGCCATGTTGCCTTCAGTGCCTTCTTTTTCAAACCTGGATTTGAGCAGTAGTAGTCCCTATTCCTGTCTTGTGAGATGGGACAGTTTGCACGAATGTGTCCAGGCTTCTTGCACTTATAGCATACATCATCTTTATTCTTCTCTCTTTCTCCTGGGTACCTGTCATATTTTTTATGTTTGAGATACTTACGAAACTGCTTAGTTAATAGGGCGATGTCTTCGTCTGACTCCTCACGGTCTGAATCTGCTTTTGATGGTCGGGACTTTTCTGCTTTCAGTGCAATGGTTTTCTCCTCGGTTTTTGGTTCAATCCTAATGTTTTTTTTGTATCTTTTGGTTTTCGTCATCTCCATCTCATATGTCTTCAGCTTTCCTTGGAATGTGTAGTAGTCAAATCCATTTTCTTCAAGGGTCTCCCTCATTGCAGCAGCCTTTACATCCCATTCTGACGTGAGACAACTTATGAGTTTTCTGACCTTTCGGTCATCATCCAACCCCTTATCTAAGCTCTCAAGTTCGTGGGCAATGATATCGAAGCGGGCAAGCATTTGATCCACATTTTCTCTTGGCAATATACGAAACACATCAAACTTATAAAAACATAAATTTACTTTAGCTTTTACCTCAGAAGCAGTTCCCTCATGCCGCTTCAACATGTTGTTCCAAATCTCGTACGCTGTCTTACAGTTTCTCCTGCATCGCATTATTTCTTCGTTATGCAACCCTGCATAGAGAGCCATCATAGCGTTGGAATTTGCCGTCTTGAGCGCTAGCTCTGCCTTTGTGAATGCTGTCTTTCCGTCACTAACCAGAATGTCTGTTTTATTAATGCACACATTCCATACTTCTTTTCCAAGCATCTGTAGGAAATGAGACATACAAACTTTCCAAACATCATAGCATTTTCCATCAAAAAATGGTGAGCGTATAAGACTTGTTCTATTGGAGACGAATGGCTTTGATGAGTGCAAGTTTTCAGGAGGAGGAATTTCGGACATTGGACCTTTTGCTTAAGCTTTTAACCTTTTTGATAAGAACCTTACTCTAATACCACTGTAAATCACCCTAGAGGGGGTGAATAGGGTGATTGTGCGAAATTAAAAAAACTAAAATAAAGTGCAGAGTAAATAAAAAGAGATAAGAAGAGCAAATGTAGATAGCACAAGTGACACAGCGATATAACGTGGTTCGACCCCCAGGTCTACGTCCATACCTCCTACTTGTAGCAATTCTCTGCCACAAGCGTTCCACTATACTTAAAACCCTTGTACAGTGATTCTCAGATTCAGGCTGAGAGACCTATTACATCCACAAGACTTCTAACATAAATCCCGTCAATCTCACTGAAGTGGAAGAAAAGAAAAAGGCTTAAGATCTTTAATGATCCTTATTGAAGAATACAAAATAGTTATCACACACACTCGGATTGATTGTTGAAAGATTAGTTCAGAAGATTTTTCTCAGAAGTGATAGGTGAAGAACACACAGTGGGTTCATCCAATTAAATATACTGGGAAGTGTATCGATCAAAATTAGAAACGATACATTCCGAAAATAAGAACAGCGCAAAGTACGGTCGACCGCAATCTCGGTGCAGTCGACCGTTCATCTCTCTGACGTAAAGTAGAGAGATGAAGGGTCGACTGCTTCTTACGTAACTGTGAGTTGCAGTTGACTGCGATGCGGGGACCATCATAAGGTGCGGTCGACCGGTATCGTGCTGTTCATATCGAATCCACTTTATATTCTTACCAAAAACTAATCAATCACCAATCAATTTTATACAGATTAAATCTCTCAAATATAGAATGATAGCAACTGGTCTTGATAGCTTTCTTGGACACTAATCAATCAGTTGCTCTTTTTGAATATCTTCTTCTTTTGCTTCATTTCTCAATCTTTCTTTATTACTTTCCTTCTTTGAATATTCTTGAATCTCGGTTGGATTTCTTATGGATATTATTTGATCCTGAAAATCTGAACAACTCAACTTAAACGTATTAGTATTTATAGATACGTTTTGTGCACACCAAACTAAGAGTCAACCAATCTTACTAACAAAATTGCTCAAAAACTGGTTCGTAAATGGTGTATAAAATACCCATTTTCTAACAGTATCTGCCAAGTCGACAGCATCAGATTTTTAAGTAGGCTATTTTTTAAGTTAAAATTTTATATTTATCAAATTTAATTATTTTTAAACATCAATTGTTCAGTTAAATATTCTAAATTTGATATCTAAGTTAAATAATTGAATGTGTTATTTGTAAAAAACTATTCTTATCTATTCGATCTTTCATGATTAATTATGAACAATTCAATTAATGGCCCAAAGATCACCAATACCGAATATTTCACAAACAAAGCTTAATATGATCTATTGTTTAAGATGACATACCTTGATTAACAGCGGAATATGTAATGGCTGCCATCTTCTTTCTTCTGACTCCTGACGATTACTCTTTGTATCAGAATTCGGTTTCTCTCTCTAACCCTATTTCTTTATGCGTTTCTTGATGGAGAAGAATGTGACTCTATTACAGGGAGAGAGAGGACCCAATCCTTTATATAACATTTAACTCTAAATCTGGTACGTCCATCATATACCAATTCAATGCTTAAGATTAATCACAGATCTAATGCTCTAATTATAGAACGATCCATTTATTACTTAATTAATCGGGTCACATTAAGATTAGAAAACTGCATAACGTTAAAATTAAATGAGCCATTTTCAGTTTCTAAAGGTAAATGAGCCATTTTCAGTTTCTAAAAGTAAATGAGCCATTTTCAGTTTCTAATAGCAGATTTCTAACATTCTCCCACTTGACCCGATTATTCATAATATCAAGTGTTGAATATCATACTATGATAAATTTCTGAGAGTTATGGCGGTTGTGCATTATTAATTCAATGCATTCCCTTCCATATACTACAATACCAACAATCCATCAATTCATACTCATAATTTATATAAAACAGCATAATGGTCCACATAATGTCTTATATCATAATGATTAAACATAATATCTTTATAAGACTCTTTCTTGTTTAAAATTTCATAAAATACGTACTACTACATTAAAACAAGAGACACATAATTGTGTATCAGAAACACATAAAAGAGCTCAGAATGTCACACATCAATTATTATTAATACAACCAAGACCCATTCTTTGAACATGTTCCTTAAATTGTCTTGGCTGTAACCCTTTCGTCAAAGGGTCTGCAATCATAAGTTCTGTCTTGATGTGCATGATTGACACTCTTTGTTTCTGAACCTCATCTTTCACAACAAGATACTTCAGTTCCATATGTTTGGCACCTTTAGAGTACTTGTCGTTCTTTGAGAAAAACACTGCTGCAGAGTTATCACAATAAATTTTCAACGGCTTGCTAATGGTGTCGACAACCGCAAGTCCTAAAATAAAGTTCCGCAACCATAATGCATGAATTGTGGCTTCAAAACATGCCACAAATTCTGCCTCCATAGTAGATGAAGCAACGATAGCCTGTTTCGCACTTTTCCATGATATGGCACCTTGAGCAAACTTAAACAGGTAACCAAAAGTCGATTTTCTAGTATCGATGCATCCAGCAAAATCTGAATTGCTATATCCAATCACCTCCAATTTATTGGATCTTCTATACATGAGCATGTAATCTTTTGTGCCTTGTAAGTACCTCAAAACTTTCTTTGCAGCTTGCCAATGTTCCCTTCTTGGATTACTTTGATACCTCCCTAACATACCGACCGCAAAACTGATATCCGGTCTAGTACAGGTTTGAGCATACATTAGGCTACCAACAACAGATGCATATGGAATTGATTCCATTTCCTTTCGTTCAACATTATTCTTAGGACATTGCATGAGATTGAATTTATCACCTTTCTGTACAGGAACTGTCCCAGGTGAACACTTACTCATTCCAAATCTCTCTAGAATCCTTTCGATATATCCTTTCTGAGACAATCCCAATATTCCTTGTGATCGATCACGGAATATTTCTATTCCAATCACATAGGATGCCTCTTTCATATCTTTCATTTCAAAGTTCGTTGAGAGAAAATCCTTAGTCTCATGCAATATGCTTAAATTATTTGCAGCAAGCAAGATGTCATCAACATAAAGGACCAGATAAATAAACTTGCTCCCACTGATCTTTTGGTATATACAGTGATCAACCATATTTTCCCAAAAGATGTAATAATGGTATTGAACTTAATATACCATTGCCGGGATGCTTGTTTAAGCCCATATATTGACTTCTTAATTTTACACACCAATTGTTCTTTACCTTCTACAGAAAAACCCTCAGGCTGATCCATATAAACATCCTCATCAAGATCTCCATTCAGAAAGGCTGTTTTCACATCCATTTGATGCAACTCTAAATCATAATGAGCTACTAATGCCATTATTATTCTTAGTGAGTCCTTTTTCGAAACAGGAGAAAATGTCTCCTTGTAATCAACACCATCTTTCTGAGTGTAACCCTTAGCAACAAGTCTAGCTTTATACCGTTCGATATTACCACTAGAGTCGTGTTTGGTTTTAAAAACCCATTTGCATCCGACTCTTTACAGCCATGTGGTAACTCAACGAGATCCCAAACTTCATTCTGTTGCATGGATTTCAATTCTTCTTTCATGGCATTAATCAATTCCTTTGACTCTTTACTTTCTACAGCATGTGAAAACGAAACTGGATCCTTATTGATTCCTATATCATAATCTGATTCTTGCATATAAACCACATAATCATTAGAAATAGCTGACCTACGATCTCTTTGAGATCTTCTTAATGCTACTTGTTGTGGTTCATGCATATCTGCATTATGTAAGTCATTTCCTTCAGGAAGTACTTCTTCATTTATATGTTGTTCATTATCATCATGCTGTTCTACAACAGCTGGAACAACATTTGGAGTAATAGTAGATGGAGGAACTATTCTAGGCAATGTAACATTTACCCTTGTTTCCTTTATCTCTACTATTTCTCTTCTAGTACTCCCACTGACTTCACCAATCTCAATGAATCTTGCATTACCAGTTTCTACAATTCTTGGACTATGATTAGGACAGTAAAACACATACCCTTTAGATTTCTCAGGGTAACCTAAAAAGTACCCACTGATCGTTCGAGAATCTAATTTCTTTTCATGTGGATTATAAATTCTCGCTTCCGCTGGACAACCCTAAACATGCAGGTGTCTTAAGCTAGGTTTCCTGTTAGTCCATAACTAAAAAGGAGTCTTTTGAACAGCTTTACTAGGAACCCTATTCAACAAATAATTAGCGGTTTTGAGAGCATACAACCACAAATTCTTAGGTAGTGTAGAATCTGACATCATACTCCTAATCATATCTATTAACGTCCTATTGCGCCTTTCTGCTACACCATTTTGCTGTGGTGTACCCGGCATTGTGTATTGCGCACATATGCCATGACTTTCGAGGAATTTTGCAAATGGACCTGGACACTGGCCTGACTCATTATATTTGCCATAATATTCACCACCTCTATCAGACCTTATGATTTTCACCTTTTTATCTAATTGCCTCTCAACTTCCTTTACAAACGTCTCAAGGACATTCACAGATTGAGATTTTTCATGAAGCAAATAGACATAACCATAACGGGAAAAATCGTCAATAAAAGTGATGAAATACTTTTCTCCATTAAAGGCTGGAGTGTCCATAGGTCCGCAAATATCAGTGTGTATTATTTCAAGAAGCTGGCTGCTTCTAGTGGCTCCTTTCTTATTATGTTTGGTTTGTTTACCTTTAATACAATCCACACATAATTCTAGATCACTAAAGTCCAAATTTGGCAAAATTTCATTACTTACTAATCTCATCATTCTTTCTTTGGATATATGACCTAGTCTTTTATGCCACAAGAAAGCAGAATTCTCATTCAACATGCTACGTTTGCATCCAACATTATTTACTACATTCAGCAAGGAATTCGCATAAGTGTCATTCAGTTTCAATTTATATAAACCATCAATTAGAATACCAGAACCAACATTATCAGTATTCTTATATAAATCAAAACAACCAGATCCAAACATACATCTAAAACCAGAAATATCCAACTTACTTACGGAAATAAGGTTTCTAGATAATGAAGGTACATAAGGGGTACTGTATAAGTCTAATACATATCCACTTTCTAGAATTAGACGATAAGTCCCAATGCCTTCAATTGACGATTTCATTCCGTTTCCCATAAAGAGAAAACGATCTTCATTTGGATTTATAGTTCGGATCATAAGAAATCCCTGCATATTATTGGAAACATGAGTTGTAGCACAAGTATCAAGCCACCATGTATTAATAGGAACTTCAACTAAATTTGATTCAAAACATACGAAAGATAGATAATTACCTTTCTTTTCGAACCAAGCTGTCCTTTTCAGACAGTCACTTTGATAACGTCCTTTCTTTTTACAGAAATGACATTGAACATCCTTCAGTTCCTTCTTTTCCTTATTCTGCCCATTCTTAGCAGGTGCCTTTTTCTTCTTGAAATGACTTGATTTTTCTTTCTTTTCTTTACCAGCTTTATTACTCACAAAACTTACTGAGTGATTCACTTGATTTTTCAAACGTCCTTCTTCCTGAACAAGTCTACTGGCCAATTCATTAACATTCAACTTATCCTTTATAGTGTTATAGTTAATCTAAAAAGGTCCATATTCAGAAGGTAGCGAGTTCAGGATAAACTGGACAAGAAAAGAATCCTCTACTGTAAGTCCCAGTGAGTTTAACCTTGCTGCAAGATTATTCATCTCTATAATGTGCTCTTGCATAGTTCGCGACCCATCAAACTTCATGGTCGTGAGTTCTGCCATAAGAGTACCAGCGAGTGACTTATCAGCTGAACGAAAACGCTCTTCCACAAACTTCATATATTCCTTAGCACTTTCTGTTTGTGGAATTGTTGACTTGATGTTGTTAGCAACAGTCATCTTAATAAACATAAGGCTCAATCTGTTACTGCGTTCCCATGCTTTATGGTGTGATTTTTCTACCTCAGTACTAGCTGCTGTCAGAGTAGTAGGTTTATCCTCAAGGAGTGCCAAGTCAAGATCCTGAACACCTAAATGGAAATTGACTTGTTCTCTCCATTCAGAAAAATTAACACCAGTGAACAATGTAACAGATGAAGCATGTGTATTCATGGGAACTACTGCAAATTAAAAATGAAATAACTATTAGCTCATAACTAACGCGATTCAGATACATACATAATAGTATAATATAGCACTCCTTTGGGTAGATACTATCTTATACTTAACATAATTAAATACCAAAACATAAGTAGGTAATAAATACATTCAATTAAATAGAACTGACATCTTTGGATGATCAATATTTATTTAATCAAAATATCTATTAAACCTCATCATGTCAACTAGTTATAGAACAAGACTTTCCTTTGGGTAAGTTCTCAGGTTCTATCATTAGTGACGCCAGTTTTAATTGGTATTATAATAACTGGCAATTTCTATCAATAATCATTATGTCACTTATGCACTAAATGATTATTCTGATTTTGACCACTTTGGTGATTAACAAAATCATAAATCTCATGTGCATAAATGACTTACAACACATACTATATGCAAAACATTCAGTCACAGAACAATTACTTTAATCGCGCAAAGTCAAAACAGTAAATGATGCACGAAAAGACCCTAAAAAACTCTGAAATTGTAAAGAAAATTCGAAAAATCCACATCCGACGGTCGGATCGGGCTGGAAAGTAAGTTAGCTTGGATTTGGGGCTGGGAAGCTCGTGTCAAAATTTCAGCCCGATCCGACGGATCAAAAGTTATGCCCCTTTGTATGTGCAGGACTAGATTAACCATCATGAGTAAAGCATAGAACAGATCATTGGCAATTATAGAAAATATTCAGTTATTGATTGGCGGGCTCTGATACCAAATGTAAAAAACTATTCTTATCTATTCGATCTTTCATGATTAATTATGAACAATTCAATTAATGGCCCAAAGATCACCAATACTGAATATTTCACAAACAAAGCTTAATATGATCTATTGTTTAAGATGACATACCTTGATTAACAGCGGAAGATGTAATGGCTGCCATCTTCTTTCTTCTGACTCCTGACGATTACTCTTTGTATCAGAATTTGGTTTCTCTCTCTAACCCTATTTCTTTATGCGTTTCTTGATGGAGAAGAATGCGACTCTATCACAGGGAGAGAGAGGACCCAATCCTTTATATAACATTTAACTCTAAATCTGGTACGTCCATCATATACCAATTCAACGCTTAAGATTAATCACATATCTAATGCTCTAATTATAGAACGATCCATTTATGACTTAATTAATCGGGTCACATTAAGATTAGAAAACTGCATAACGTTAAAATTAAATGAGCCATTTTCAGTTTCTAAAAGTAAATGAGCCATTTTCAGTTTCTAAAAGTAAATGAGCCATTTTCAGTTTCTAATAGCAGATTTCTAACATTATTTACATAAATATGTACTATAATAATCTAAGCAAGCTATGTAGGCAACCTCCCCCAAATGTGTGTGAAATCAACTTGAATGTACCGAAATTCACAATGTGTTAAACCACAGACCACCGCATTTCCCTTGTACATATATGTATATAGGGTGTTATCTTGTAAGTTCTCATAACAATGCATAGCTATCTTGTAACGAAAACTTGATGCTACGCAATCTTGCATAAATGTCATGTAAGTTTTTACCATCGTAGTTTATTGTTAATTTAATTGATTTATTAACTCTTTTCTCTTTTGATTTCTCAGCTTTCAAATTTGTAGGATTGGTCGTCTCAGGGTTGGATTGGATTGAACCACCTAATCCATATTGCATCTCAGCCGATCCCGATATTTGGAGGAGGAATGGATTGTCTTCTCCAAAACCAGTCGGGATCGGATAGATCGGATCGATTGGCCGATCCTTCAAACTATGATTGTAGCTAGATATATATGTTTGGATATTAGAAAGAAGAGTATGCAGAAAAGAGGCAAGAAAATTACCATACTGATTTAACTACTTGAAGTAGTGGGGAATAACTCTGGGGATAATATCATGAGAGTCGATGTCCATCTCTATCTCTGTGGCTGCCTTCCTCAACTTCCTGATATCTTCAAGACACCCTGACCAAAACGTATACTCTGTTCCCTTCATCCCCTGTTTTCTGAACTTTTTCGATATCACATAAGGTTTCCATGTTAGAGACACCAATGCCCACAATAGAGTTGAGACCAGTATCACACCCAAAGCTCCCAAAATCAAACGAAGACAACCCATGCTATTTCTGGAGAAACGAAAGTGAGGTGTTGAGGATTCTAACATATGTATCTTACCTGCAAAAGGATTGGTTGTGATGTGAAGTCTTTATTCGCAATGAGACCATGAGTGATGCAATCAAGTTGGATGTATGTAATGTTTTGGAGGGTCAAAGAATTTTAAGTGTATGTGGCCTCTATTGTCTAACTTGCTTCTTTCCCTTTTTGTCATATTTTACTGTCAGTTCTTTTATTTTCGTCTTTTTCATATCCTACAGGCATTATTGCTTAGAAAATTAGTTTTCCGTAGTGTTAGGGATGATAACAGGAAGAAAAGTTCATATTAATACTGACTTGAATACAAACTCATTAACATGATTAGCACCTCATCTAGAAGCCAGAGCAAGATAAATGCACATCTAGAAGAACCAAATATGAAACATATCACATATATTTCAGGTTCAGCTGAAACAGAGATGAGAAAGCCACCTTGTTAGAGTTTCATCTTTGCTCACTTTTTGACAAAGTGAGTAACCATTTAATGTCTTGGTTAGTGCCATAGTAATAAGCATGCATCACACATATAAGAGTTCATTTGAAGGCCTATATAAGGGCTTTGGGGCTGTCCAACAAAAGGAAGCAAGACTATACTCCACCTTTTCTTAAAAAACAAAAAAAAACCCAAAAAAGAAAAAAAAAAAAAAAAAAAAAAGGAAGCAAGACAAGAAGTAAGAGAGTAAGATTAGTTCTCTTTCCTTCTCTTTTGTCTATCTTGAGTCTTCTGTAAGAGAATATGATTGGACTCTCTTTTGAGTGGTCTTTTCTGTGTGAGACTGTATTATCTTTTTTTGTTGTAGTAAAATCTTCATTCTCTTCGCTTGTAAACGTAGGTCGATTTTTACCGAACCACGTTAAATTTGAGGCGTTCTTATTCTTGTGTTGTGCCTACATCTCTATCAAACTCATTCTCTCCATTTTTGCAACTACTCTCATTTTCTCATTTAAGAAGTCTCACCAATTTCCTAACAGTTTAGTCTCCCTATCCCACATTCGTTATACTGTAAATGTAAAAGAGGTCACAAGTGCGATAGTTTCGGTTATGTATTATTATATGTATGTAAGAAGTTATGATCATCATATCAAGACTCGGATAGGAATAGTTCTACATATGAGGGATTCATTAACTGAAGAATGCAGGTAATATCAAAGGAAAGTCAGGCTCATTACTTTCTTGGTGAAGTACTTGAAGGAGAAAAAAGAGTTAAAAGTACAATACATAGGATGTTGCTATGATGGTCTTTACTCATTTGATATGGCAAGAAAGAAACAATAGGATTTTTATCAAATAATACAGATATTATCAAATTGATTGAATCCTTCATTTTCTATGTACATGCATGGACAGATGTGTTGCCTGCAGCCATGAAGAGTAAAGTGAAGCTGGCTGCTTCGGGTTCCTTAGCTTCAAATTTGTTTGTAGCTGCCTCCAGTGCTCATACCTCTTCTACCCTGGGCCAGAATACAACTACTTCCTCTGCAAACACTTCTCTGCTAATGGAGGTATGGTAGTCTCTGGAAATGTTTTTTTTTTTTTTAATAAAAGATGGCATGAGAAGTGCCATCCGACTCTTATAAATAACAACAACAGATACATCCACAGTACATCAAGAAGTACTTCAAGATTTACAACGAAGCTACCAGAACAACATCGCAATAGTTACAAGCAGACTCAAAATACAAAAGATTTCGGTACCAAAAAGGATCGGTATAAATACTAAACCGTCCAAAACCCGAAAACAACTCTATGTCTACCATCGGGAAGACCAAGCTTGATCAGTTATTAACACCATCTCCAGGAAACAGAGGGTCTACTCGAACTTTCTTCCTCATACCTGGTATTTTAAACCAAGAAGTAGTAAGAGAAAAGATTCGATAAATCAAATGCAGGAAATTAGAAGAATGGTTTCGGAAGCATAAATCATTTCTATCAAGCCAAATTGCCCACAAAGATGCTGCTACTACGTAATCCCAATCCCTCAACTTCTCCTTAGGTACCTCTGAACCTCTAAAATCTCCCCACAACTGGGGGACATTAATAGGAACTCTACTGCAACCAAAACCAAAGAGGATGAAATCCCAGATACGATACGTTTACTGACTGAACATTCCAAGAAAAGATGACCAATTGATTCATCTTGAAGGTTACATCTAGGACATAAAGCCGACGAGATGAGACCTTTCTTAAATAAATTTATTCTAGTTAAAATTGCTTCTTTTGCACTAGCCACAAGAAAGCCTTAACTTTGTGCGGAGCATTCGACTTCCAGATAATTCGATTCTCTGCACTTCTCGTACCCCTGTGACACAGAACTTGATACATGGATTGAACAGTGAACGTGGGAAACCAGTCTCCAACTCTTATCTTGAGAATTCAAGTTGAGAGAACTCGAAGTCTCTAAAAGTGTTAGAAGGGGACCACACAGACTATGAACATTCACATCACTGCTAGCACACAATTTGATTTGCCATGTTGAATTGACCCAATAGTCGGTAACCAAGGCAAATTTGTTACGTGCAAGAGTGAAAATCTCCGGAAAGAGAGAGCTCAAAGTGTTGGGACCAACCCAAGAATCTAACCAAAATCGAGTATCGACTCCATTCCCCACCCTACTTGGAGCATTCACATGAAAGATATCTCTCATTTTGTCAATCCCTTTTCAAACTGGAGAGGTTCCTCGACGATGCCCCCCCCCCCCCAAAAAAAAAAAAAACTTGAACCGTCTACGCCCTCGATACCGAGCCCAAACAAAGCCCTGATCGGTAGAATAACGGGAATGAATTTTCCACCACCACTTACATAAAAGTGCATGATTCATCAGTCGAAGGTTAATGATGCCCAAGCCCCCAAAATCTTTACTTCTACAGACCAAACTCCATTTAACTAAAGGAAGGCCCCGACCATCCTCTCCACTCCCTTTCCATAAGAAATCTCTATGGATTTTATCAATTTTTTCGATAACCCACGAGGGGAACTCATAAATTGACATCCAATAAATCAGTACGTTCGAAAGAACTGCATTAATCAGAGTAATTCTACCACCTAAGGACTGGTGTTTTTTCTTCCATCCAAGAAGTCGCTTCTGAATACGCTCAAATAGATGATTCCAATCGTTACGAGTAAGCCTCCCAGGCTGCAACGGAACTCCCAAGTACTTAATGGGGAATTTACCCACTTTATAGTCTAGAATATTAGCCAGCAGCGCAGTTGAAATCTCGTCGCATCTCCCAAGACCAATTAGATTGCTTTTCTCAAAATTAACTCTCAGTCCGCTCCAAGCTTCATAGAACAGATGAATACCTTTAAAAATAAGGACTTCGTTGGAGTCGTTGTTCCCAAAAAGGAGGGTGTCGTCTGCATATTGCAGAATAGGAATACCTTGAGAACCATCCAAACATCCAATACCACGTAAAAGATGTTGATTGGTACAATGCAAAATCATTTCCGACAATACATCAGCGACCAGAATAAATAACAACGGAAATAACGGATCACCCTGCTTGAGCCTACTTCTGCAATGAATGAGATTACTTGGAGTCCCATTGATTAACACGGTGGATTTACCGCCCGTTAGGCACAGTTTAATCCAACCAATCCATCTGGCTCCAAAGCCTCCCAATTGTAGTACCTCTATAACACTGTCCCATTCCACAGTGTCGTATGCTTTTTCAAAGTCAATTTTAAGCATAAACCCCTCTGCTCTATCTCTATGACATTGAAAGATGGACTCGTGGGCTGTGACAATACTATTTAAGATATCTCTCCCAGGGATAAAACCGCTCTGAGCTGGATGAATGATGGATTTCATCCACGGGTTCAATCTGTTAGCCAAAACCTTAGTAATGATTTTGAAGGATGAGTTCAAAAGGTTAATGGGCCTGAAGTTTCCAATATCTTTACCTCCAATGAATTTGGGAATTAACACGATATTCGCGTAGTTAAGATGCTCTATCTGTACCCGGTTCTGAAACATCTCCTGAAAGATGTAGAAGGGGTCCCCATTAATGACATCCCAAAAGGATGTGAAAAAGAAGATGGGGAACCCATCCGGGCCCGGCGCTTTGTCCTGACCAAGATCTTTGACAACACTCAAAATTTCACTGATCGAAAAGGGAGACTCTAGCGCTTCTAAACCCAATGCATTCGGACGAGACCAGGAGGACTCATTAAGAGAACAATACTGATTTCTAGACACTCCTAGAAGGCCTCGAAAATGGTTCTCTATATGAGCACGAACAAGCTAAGGCTGAGAAACCTACCTATTCCCCATCTGTATACCTGAGATGAAGTTGGATCTACACCATCCATCAGCAATCCTATGGAAATACGCTGTATTAGCATCCCCAAGAAGGAGCCAATTGTCGCGCAACCTTTGACGCCAATAATCATCTTCAGCTTGGAAAATAATATCCAAATCGGCTCTATCCTTATGAAGTGTGCCTAATTTGTCTCTATGAAGATCTCTATCCTCTTGAATAATCTCCAAAGATTGGATACGATCCACAAGTCGTTCCTTAGCCAGTTTAGCTAATCTTCTCTTTTCCTCTGCCTATCGTCTGAGAACTCCTCGAAGTCTACGAATCTTAGCATTCCAAATATCCACAGCATCCCTTTGAATGCCCTCCCTCCTTTGAAGATGAGTATTCCAAGAAGCGGTAACTAAAGGTCTCAAAGCCGCATTCCTAATCCAGGCCTTTTCAAAACGGAACGATCTGCCACTGGGGGCAATCGTCGTACAAGGCATGAGAATGAGAGGAGCATGATCCGAAGTATGCCACTGGGCCACTTGAGCCGAAACAAGTGGAAAATGGTTTTCCCATTCCACTGAGACAAGAATACGATCCAATTTTGCAAGAATGGGAGAGACTTACATATTAGACCAAGTGAATTTCCGATCGAAAAATTGAATTTCTCGAAGCTCTAAGAAGTAAATAACTTCGTTAAAGTTAACTTTCTCAGACATGCTAGGCCCCCTACCAAGATGTTCGTCAGCCCCGCTCTCTCTATTTGTAAGTCGACTGGTCAGACTTGTACTACTTTATCTCTGAAATCTTGTGTGATAAGTTAACTGGCTCTTCTATAGGTCGACTGATCAGACTCACATTAAAAATACTCTTCTTAACTGTCGCTTCAGTCGATTGGTTTATCTCTTCAAGTCGACTAATCAGAAGAAAAGTTTAATTCCACATTTTAATTTTTATAAAACACTATTCACACCCCCTCTAATGTTTCTTGCCTTGCCTACAGGATCCAACACGGTCAACATATAGAGACAAGATATAACAGGGGTTTTGCACAAGAATTATCTCTAGAACACAACTACACTACAGACTGTATTTAGTACTTGTATTTGCAATAAAAATTAATACAAGTTACTTACCTTATAGTCAACGACGGGAACAGTGCAAGGGGAAAGAATAACGGGAATGGATTCCTAGGCACGAACACAACGACGAACGAACCCACGAACCACGAACACAATCACACGATATCCAACACATGCACACAAGAGTCAAGATGACGGCACCCACGGAGGACGACAGCAATGCTGATGCTACTATCATTGCTGTCTGCCGTTGGAGAGAGAGCGGCGTAGTGGGTGCTGCTACCGGAGGAGGGTAGGGCAACAGGGGGGTCGCACTGGATGACTTTTGTCGCTGTATAGCGCGACAGGGAAGAGGAGGCAGGGAAAACGGAGCGTCGGTGTTGGGCGGCACTACAGGAGGTGCGTCGGGGAAGCACAACGAGGGGGGTGTTCGGGGTCTATGGAGAAGGAGGGTACAGGGGCACTACAAAACATGAGCGATTTACCAGCATATATTTCCCGGCGTTTTACCATTCGCGCTGGGGTAGGGGGTGACCAGGAATGGGGTGCCAGATTGGATGGTTATACACCGGCGGCCTCTATAAAACGCCGGGGAATCATGATATTCACCGGCGTTTTATTTATAAATGCCGGTGAATTGTATTATTCACCGGCATTTTAATAAAAAACACTGATGAATATATAGATACATTCACCGGCATTCGTAACTTCAAACACCGGTGAATTAACTAAGATAAATCCCCGCAAACCCTAACATTTCGCTCGCTAATTCCCAAACCTAATTTTCGCCGCCTTCATTTTCCCTCCTCCCTCTCTCTATTTCGCGCGCTTCACCTCTGACCCTTCGTCATCTTCGACAGCCCAATTCGATTTCCCTCCTCCCTCTTTCTATTTCGCGGTGAATTTGCGATCGAAAACTACCGCTCGTCGCCCCGCTCTCTCTATCTCCTACGCCACCGTTCGTCGCCCCGCTGGTCGGCCCCCTCTCTCTCTTCGGTAATTACTATTGATTTCTCTCCTTTTCACTGTCAAAGATGCTGAATTCATGCATCTGATTGGCATCTTAGCATGATTTTTTTTACCAAAATGGGTTCACTGTCAACTAAGTATGTTGTATGTATACCAAAATCCTCCAAATCTGTACAAGAATTAGGCGGAACAAACCTTGTGCAGGTTTAATTTGGAGCCACAAACATCATGATTTAGTTGGGATGAAGAATTAATAGAGAAACATATATGCTTAGATACTAGAAATTTTCATTTCTTTTTACTGTTAAAGAAACTGAAGTCATGCATCTGATTGTCATCGTAACATGATTTTTTTACCAAAATGGATTGACTGTCAACAAGGATGTTGGCTGTATACCAAAATCCTCCAAATCTGTACAAGAATTGGGTGAGAACAAACCTTGTGCAGGTTTCTTTTGGAGGCACAAACCTCAATGGTTTAGTTGGGATGAAGAATTAATAGAGAAACATATATGCTTATATACTGGAAATTTTCATTTTCTTTTACTGTCAAAGATGCTGAATTCATGCATCTGATTGTCATCTTAGCATGATTTTTTAACCAAAATGGGTTCACTGTCAACTAAGGATGCTGTATGTATACCAAAATCCTCCAAATCTGTATAAGAATTAGGTGAGAACAAACCTTGTGCAGGTTTCATTTGTAGCCACAAACATCAATGGTTTAGTTGGGATGAAGAATTAATAGAGAAACATATATGCTTATATACTGGAAATTTTCATTTTCTTTTACTGTGAAAGAAGCTGAATTCATGCATCTGATTGCCTTCTTAGCATGATTTTTTTACCAAAATGTGTTAACTGTCAACTAGAGGATGCTGTATGTATACCAAAATCCTCCAAATCTGTACAAGAATTGGGTGAGAACAAACCTTGTGTAGGTTTCTTTTGTAGCCACAAACATCATGATTTAGTTGGGATGATGAATTAATAGAGAAACATATATGCTTATATACTGGAAATTTTCATTTTCTTTTACTGTGAAAGAAGCTGAATTCATGCATCTGATTGTCTTCTTAGCATGATTTTTTTACCAAAATGTGTTAACTGTCAACTAGAGGATGCTGTATGTATACCAAAATCCTCCAAATCTGTACAAGAATTGGGTGAGAACAAACCTTGTGCATTTGGAGCAACAAACATCATGATTTAGTTGGGATGAAGAATTAATGGAGAAACATATATGCTTAAATACTGGAAATTTTCATTTTCTTTTACTGTGAAAGAAGCTGAATTCATGCATCTGATTGTCATCTTAGCATGCTTTTTTAACCAAAATGGGTTTACTGTCAACTAAGGATGCTGTATGTATACCAAAATCCTCCACATCTGTACAAGAATTGGGTGAGAACAAACCTTGTGCAGGTTTCTTTTGGAGGCACAAACCTCAATGGTTTAGTTGGGATGAAGAATTAATAGAGAAACATATATGCTTATATACTGGAAATTTTCATTTTCTTGTACTGTCAAAGATGCTGAATTCATTTATCTGATTGTCATCTTAGCATGATTTTTTAACCAAAATGGGTTCACTGTCAACTAAGGATGCTGTATGTATACCAAAATCCTCCAAATCTGTACAAGAATTGAGTGAGAACAAACCTTGTGCAGGTTTCAATTGTAGCCACAAACATCAATGGTTTAGTTAGGATGAAGAATTAATAGAGAAACATATATGCTTATATACTAGAAATTTTCATTTTCTTTTACTGTGAAAGAAGCTGAATTCATGCATCTGATTGGCTTCTTAGCATGATTTTTTTACCAAAATGTGTTAACTGTCAACTAGAGGATGCTGTATGTATACCAAAATCCTCCAAATCTGTACAAGAATTGGGTGAGAACAAACCTTGTGCAGGTTTCTTTTGGAGCCACAAACATCATGATTTAGTTAGGATGAAGAATTAATGGAGAAACATATATGCTTAGATACTGAAAATTTTCATTTTCTTTTACTGTCAAAGATGCTGAATTCATGCATCTGATTGTCATCTTAGCATGATTTTTTTACCAAAATGGGTTGACTGTCAACTAAAGATGCTGGCTGTATACCAAAATCCTCCAAATCTGTACAAGAATTGGGTGAGAACAAACCTTGTGCAGGTTTCTTTTGGAGCCACAAACATCATGATTTAGTTGGGATGAAGAATTAATGGAGAAACATATATGCTTAGATACTGGCAATTTTTATTTTCTTTTACTGTTAAAGAATCTGAGTTCATGCATCTGATTGCCTTCTTAGCATGTTTTTTTTACCAAAATAGGTTAACTGTCAACTAAAGGATGCTGGCTGTATACCAAAATCCTCCAAATCTGTACAAGAATTGGGCTGAACAAACCTTGTGCAGGTTTCTTTTGGAGCCACAAACATCATGATTTAGTTGGGATGATGAATTAATGGAGAAACATATATGCTTAAATACTGGAAATTTTCATTTTCTTTTACTGTCAAAGAAACTGAATTCATGCATCTGATTGTCATCTTAGCATGATTTTGATTGTCATTTTCATTTTCTTTTACTGTCAAAGAAGCTGAATTCATGCATCTGAAGATTTAAGATCCAGGATGGCAAATTTTGATTGGACTGTGATTGGATTGTTTAGTGGCTGTCGTCTATGTTCTTAATTGGACTGTGATTAGAAAGAGAGGGCTCGAGTGGAGATCTGGAAATCCATATAGAGACATCTTGTTTATAATAATTTATTATTATTGTTGTTCTTGTCGCTCTTGCTGTTGTTGCTGATGTCTCTTTATGTGCGTTTGCTGAAGAGAAAGCAGAGATGAGAGAGAGATGAGGAAAATGCCGCTATGTTAGCCTGGTGTATCCTCATTCTCTACCATTGGATGAGAGAGATGAGGAAAATGCCGCTATGTTAGCCTGGTGTATCCTCATTCTCTACCATTCTCTGTTTCCATTTCTGGCTTCTATATTTGGTTTCCTTCCACGATGATAGTTCCTTAAAACTACACTTGATATGAGCCTCTTCTTATTTTACTTATTTTTCTTATATTTGGTTTACTGTTGAACTAAATTTTTTTTTTTTTTCATAGAGCAGTCACCCAGATCAAGGAAATTCTGATGATCAGCACTGAAGCTACTCGAGGGGTATGGATCTGTGGTCGGCGGCCTCTAGTTGTTGTTGTTATGTTGTTCTTGTTGTTGTTATGTTCTGTATTGTTGTTTTAAGTAGTTGTTGAGATATTTGGGATGTTAATTACTGTATTTGTTAATTATGATGTTAATTAAGAGGTGAATTTGGACGATTAATGGACTATGTGTGAAATTTTATTATCTTAATTAATTCTTGTGTTTGGTTGTGATTTGCTCATTAATATGCCTGAAATTGGTTGATTCAGTTGTGAATTAGTTTACAGGTTTTTTAAATGAAATTGTGAATTGAAAGCAAATGAAAAATTGGAGCAAGAAAAACCAATGAGCATACACTGGCATTTCATAGAACGTCGGTGTATCTAATTGTTTAGTTGAAAATTTCGTTAGAGAGGCATTTCCACAAAGGCGGGTGTACCCGTAAGTTGTAGCACTCCTAAGATACACCGGCGTTTTATAAAATGCCGGTGAATATCTATATGGCGGCGTTTTACGACACGCCGGTATTTGTAAGTAGGGAAAGAAGGGCACTTAGAAACGAGCATACACCGGCGCACTGTGACCACCGGTAAATATTACACATTCCCCGACGTTTGTACAATCGCCGGTGAAAAGATATATACCGGCGGTATGTGACCGCCTGTGAATGTATATTCGGGGGAAAGAACGGCACCCAGAAATTGCCATATACTGACATTTGTCTGGCCGCCGGTGTATTTTAAAGATATACCGGCGTCTAGTTAAAACGCCGGTGAATGCGCCTATCTTTCCGCGACGCTCGATTCGGCGGCATTTACACCGGCATTTTTATAAACGCCGGTGTATCACTGGCATAAAAAATTGCCGGTGAAGGTCTAAAAAAACGCCGGCAAATAGGATCTGTGTTGTAGTGGGGGTTGGCTGCAGGTGGCGCTGCACTGCAGGGCATCGAGAGGAGGGTGCGTCAGGGTAGGGGATGGGTTCAGGAAACAGGATGAGCACATGGTGAAGTCGGGTTAGAGTTTATGAGATGCAGGGAGAGAGCTGAGAAGGAGGTCGGGATGAGAAGATGGGCGGCTAGGTTAGATGAACAAGGGAGAGGGTATTTTATATATATATAGGATAGGATTTTAGGGTTTAGGGGGTAACGGGTTGGGGTTTTTAGTGTATTGGATATCCAATAGAGAATTTGGGTAGGATTATCAATAGGTTTAATTGGGTATAGGATTAGGGTATTAAGGATCCAATAATTGAGATAGTATAAAAAAGAGTAATTAAAAAAATAGGGCAGGAACAATTAAAATAATGGGGAACAAAGTAATGGCCCGATTGAACAGAGATGAAATAATATGGGACAGTAGAATCAAGAAAATCAAATAAGGAGACGACAAATCAAATAAATTGATAAATAGAGAATGAAGATCCAAAACACGATCCAAAAGGAGATACAATGCGAATAAATACACAAGAAGAAAAATACACCAAAAAATACAGAAAATGAAAAACATGGGTTGCATCTCATGTCAGGAAGCTTGCAGGGGGTGTTTGTGTTACCATTGTGGGCGACGATCGTTACAGGTGATACGGTAGGTGACGGAGAACATGGGACAAGCTTGGTGATGAGAGATAGAGTTTTAATTTGACATTTCAGGTTGAATTGGGTGGGATCTCTCTTACCATGGAGCTTGGAGGTGGCATTCGAGTTACTGTTGATGTGACGGCATGTTGCCATTGTCGGTAATAGTAGACGATGGACAAGCTAGGTAGTGAGATATTGGCCTAATATTGACCTATTCAGGTCGTATTTGAGGGATGTCTGTAGTTTCTCACGTATCTATAGGCTTGAGTGTTAGGATTGTGGCCTCAAGTACATGTAGGCACAAAGTACTTGAAGTTGGAGAAGAAGAGGAGAAGATGAAGATAGCAAGAGAAGGCAACAACAGCTAGAAGAATTGCAGTTGGAGGGTTGCGGTCGAGTGTCCTGGGGTGCGGTCGATCGATCACCCGACCAACCCAAGCTGTTGAGTATTCTTTGAGTGTAAAAGGTTTAATAGAGAAGGGGACGGTCGACCGTGCAGTTGACCGGTCATGTTTCAAGGTGTTGGCAAGACACGTTGCGGTCAACTGACATTGGCACTGTGTGTTATTTGGGCTGACGAGTTTAAGGCCCAATAAGATGTATTTGTGTTTATCTTTTAGAATTTACTTGGGGGCTATAAATATAGTAGTAGATGTGAACTCTAGAGCTAAGCAACTCGTATCAAGGGTGGGCCGTTATCATTCAACTTCAAGAATGGATTGTGCCGAGTGTTTCAAATATGAGAGAGAGATTGAGAGTTATAATATCTTTGTAATATTTGTATTTCTAGGGGAATAAGAAGTATTGGTTATCTCTGCATATTGATTGTGTTCTTGTGAGATCTTGCGATTATCGTGGTGGTTTGTTCTTGCTTCATCTAGTTCTTGGGAAGTTTCTGTTACTTGCAGTGTGTGAGTTCCGCTATTAGCACTACGAGTTATGGTAGATTCTGCAACAAGTGGTATCAGAGCACTGAGTTTGGGATAGCCGTTAGCAAGTCGAAGATCGAGAGGTTCGATGGGAGTAATTTCACGATATGGAAGATTCAGATGATAGCGTATCTTCGTTAGAAAGTGTTGGATCCTGTAGTGTTATAGTGTTACAAAAAAAAAATTATTAAACTTGAAACACCTGTTAAGTCGACTGGGATGAAAAACCAGTCAACTGAATCGACAGATAATTAAAAAGAGAGTTGATCAGCTTGAAGAACAGCAAGTCTATAAGTCGACTTAATAGGAATACCAGTCGCTTGATCAGACACAGATTGACTAAATAAAATGCAGCAAAATTAAATTTACCAGTTAGAAAGTTCAAACCACAGAGAGTCAACAATGCTAACACATCGATATATCCTGGTTTGGTCCTCCCAACCTACGTCCAGTCCCCAAGAACCCACTTGAGATTTCTCATTATTCTTGAAAAGATTTACAAGAATACCCTACGACCTTTGGCAACAACTATGCCAAACACGTAAACCTCTCTCACCACTAGAGAGAGAAAGACCCCACTCTACAACCTAGAGTGAACACTGACTCTACACCAGTAGCCATTCTCTCCAACCGAGAGTACCACTATCAGGCATTTCAAAGAAATCGACAATTATAACACCTTGAGCCTTGATTTTTGAATGTGCTTTTTGTATTGAGGCTATAGGTCAACTTGTAATCGCAGTCTTGAACTTAATTGTTGTTATACAAGACTGAGATTAGAGAACCAAGTCTAAGAGAGTGAGAGTTCTTTGAAAACTTTGAGTTCCTTTTCACAAACACTTTAACAAAAGCAAAGACTTGTTTAATGCATGGGTAACATTTCCCAAGTGAAATCTGGACTCTATTTATGGAGTAGAAACTCCAGAGTCATTGGAAAACAGTTAGCCAACTGCCATCAAACGGTATATAATATTTTGAATTCAAAAATCAAATTTAAACCCTAAGAAAACTGTCAAAAACTGCTTGAACAGCCTACTAGGTTGCCAAAGGAGTCGACTGGTCAGAGCTTGAGTAAGTTCAGATTGTTTTGTACTTGAACAGTCGACTGCTTTAGCAAAGTAAGTCGACTGGTACTTGAAAGCTGAATGCATACAAGATTGAATTTGATATTTTTGATTTTAATAAACTTTATTTTAGTCTTAGGAGATGTGTGAGTGTGAGCATCAAGGCTATTACAAGATTTCTAAGCAGGCATATCAAAGATTACAATTTTGTACATCAATTTATATAAAAGTTTATTTTGTTCTTGAGCTGATCACTTTGAAAATCTTTGAAGCTTTGAACGACACTTGTCTTGTAGCTTGATCTTGAACCTTGAAAACTTTGGGTACACACTGCAAGAGACATGTTGAATTGAACATATGTGTATCGTGTTGTATTCATCAAAATCAAGAATCTACATTTTCTAGATGGTTCATTGTTTGATGAGAAGCCGGAAGGTGGAGACAAGGATGTGAAGATCTTGGCAGAGTGAAATCGTTTGGATCAGAAGATGGTAGGGCAGATTCAGTTGGGACTGAGTAAGAAGTCATTATTTCATATCTCGAAGGCAAAGACTACAAAGGAGGCTATGGAAGTTTTCACGGATATGTTTGAAAAACCGTCGGCATCTAATCAAATTCTTCACTTGAAGAAATTGATTAATATGAAGTTGAGGGAAGGGGGTTCAATAGCAGAACATGTGAACAGTTACTGTATGGTTTACAATCAGATGGAAGCTGCTAGTTTGAAGTTTTCAAAGAGGGGACAATCATTATCTACTTTGCTTGATAGTTATGGTACGGTGGAACATACTATTATAGTCATTATGATAGATTTGACGATTCTACAGGATGTGGTGTGTAACATTCTGAACGAGGATGTGAGAAGGGTAAGAAACGGGGAATTTCCATCATCAACTTCTAGAGATTCTACAATGAAAATTGAGAAGAGACGTGAGAGATCTAAGAGCAGTCGAAGAATAAAGGATCAGTGTAGTTCATCTTAGAGTGGGTCTGATAACAATGATGAGGAACATGGACTTGAGTGTTGGTATTGTCACAAGACGGGTCACCTGATGTGCAGTTGTAATGCCTATATAAAAAGGAAGAAGGAGAAATCGAAGTAATACAAACTAAAGGAAGCCAATGTGGTGTCTGATAAAATTGAAGAGTTATGATTATCAGCTAGGGAAGAGTTGGGCACGCGAGATTGGTGCATTGATTTAGGAGCTTTTTTTCATTGTACTTCGAGGAGAGAGGTGTTTGATAACTACAAGGATGGTTCTTTTGGAGATGTGATCATGGGGAATGGTCAGAGGTGTCTTGTACGAGGGGTTGATATTGTTCTTTTGAAAGCCAATGATGTTTAGAGTATTTTCTTGCTGGAGACAAGGCATATTCCAGACTTAAAGGAAAATCTTATGTCAATTAGAAGGCTAGGCAAAGAGAGTTTGTCTATTATAGTTGGTAGTGGGGAGTGGCTATAGCTGCAGGTTAAAGGGTGATTGCAAAAGGAAGCGTGAGGGAATGTTGTATTTTATTAGAGACGTAAGGGGCATTTCTCTTGTAGTTGACTCTCAGCCGGAGTCGAGTACTACGTTGTGTGGGATGCAACTGGGTCCTTTCAGTTTTGGGAATTCAGGGGAGCTTAGTAATTATGTGGAAGCTGCTGGCCATGAGAGTAATCCTAGAGAGCAAGACGTTGCTGCGGTAGGGGTACTTTGTGATATGGTAGATGAGGCTTCAAGTCACTCTTGTGAGGTAGAAAGCACTGGTATGATATGCGGGGTGATGTCGATGAAGGTAACTGAAATGGGCTGTAGGGGTTGAACACTCTGCAGATTTTTTGGAGGTGTCGTCAACGGAAACTTCGAGTGCAGAGGGTGCATTGAGAGGCTTTGAACCATATCTGGTGTTAATGGAGATTCAGCGAGTTGGGGAGTCTTGTAACACAGATTCTGACACGAGAGGTTGTTTCTCTGGTATTCGTGGTCTATTGGATTGGTTGAGCACATCCTTCATGAAGTGATGAGGGGTGGTTGGTGCACTCCACATGGTGGAGTGGCGGAGGTTCTCTTCATGAGAGTTGGGAGTACTTTGGTCTTCCATGAGCGTGGGAGATTAGCAAAGATAAAGCGACGTAAAGATTACAATAACTTTGAAGTGTTATATATTTGGTCCAAGTGGGAGATTGTTAGGATTGTGGCATCAAATACATGTAGGCACGGAGTACTTGAAGTTGGAGATGAAGAGGAGAAGACGAAGACTGCAAGAGAAGGCAAGAACAAGAAGAAGTGCATCTGGAGAGTTGCGGTCGACTGTCCTAGGGTGCGGTCAACCGACCCAAGCTGTTGAGTATTCTTCAAGTGTACATGGTTCAATAGAGAAGCGGACGGTCGACTATGCAGTCGATAAGTCATGCTTCGAGGTGTTAGCGAGACACGTTGCGGTCGACCGACCCAAAGTGCGGTCGACCGGCATCGACGTTGTGTGTTATTTGGGATGACGAGCTTAAGGCCCAATAAGTTGTATTTGTGTTTATCTTTTAGGGTTTACTTGGGGGCTATAAATATAGCAGTAGATGTGAACTCTAGAAATAAGCAACTTATATCAAGGGTGAGCCGTTATCATTGTTCAACTTCAAGAGGTGATTGTGCCAAGTGTTTCAAAGGTGAGAGAGAGAGGGAGACTGAGAGTTGTAATCTCTTTGTAATTTTTTAATTTCTTGGAAAATAAGAAGTATTGGTAATGTCTGCATATTGATTGTGTTCTTGTGAGATCTTGCAATTATTATGGTGGTTTGTTCTTGGTTTATCTAGTTATTGGGAAGTTTCTATTGCTTATGGTGTGTGAGTTCTGCTATTAGTACTACGAGTTTTGGTAAACTCTGCAACATTGAGGTGGTGTTTGCCGCACCGTCGGGGGCGACGATACCTCTCATTGCAAGGTGGCGGTGATAGTCAACAGTGGTCAAGCTAGGGGATGAGAACGAGGTCTCAATCTGCACATGGTTATGTCAGATTGGTGGGTGTCTGCAGTGTTTCTCGTGTTAAGGAGCTTGAAGTTGATGTTTGTGTCATTGCTGGGGGCGACAACGGCTGTGGTTGAGAGTAACGGCGAGAACAAATGGTGTAGGATCTTAAGTTGGCACAAGAAACTTGTTCTGGCGATGCTGTAGGATTAGATTTTGTTGTATTACTAGGTTTTCTCGTGGACATGTGCCTACGACACATTTCCGTGAATGATGTAGCATATAAAATGCCTGTAAAAAGTTAAATATATGCACGTCTTCGTGAAGAATGATTTATATAGATGTGTATTTGGCAGTAGACATTGATGTATTCTGAATTAAGTTGTTTATTGGTTTATATATTGCAGGATCATTTGTCAGGACATCGGGATTGAAAAAGAGTACTGTGAATCTATAACAATAGTGGATCGAAATCACTTGCGAGCTTGCCATAAGTAGCAATTCAGTTGCTAATGCAATTATCGCCTCAAACTGCATCAGTTAATTCCCCATTGTCATATTTTCATGTAGTTAACCATGTATGATTTTTAAAAAGTGGTTAAAAGAGAGAGAGCGAGAGAGAGAGAGACAGAGAGAGAGAGAGAGAGAGAGAGAGCTTGTTGTGATGTACATGTGAAGACATTTTGTTAAATGTGATCATGTATAATTACATCTCCATATTAATATATCTAGTATCCATATATTGGAGAGTCTACTGCATATTTGATCTGAAACAGGCTTGTTGGCCCCAATTTTTGATATATTTCAGTATATGAGATATTTTACATTCTTAGGCTTATGTGTTTTGTGTGAGAGATGATGTAAGTTAGAAAAAAAAAGATACATGGAGGTAGAATGAATAACAGAGATGACAACATTATCCCCAATTCCCCAAAATAATTACAAAGTGATTCACACAAAACACATAAGCCCAACTATTAGGCATTTCAAACATTATGAGAACATGAAGATTGCAGCTGGATTGGCGACTAAACTCGCCAAAAATCACGATCAAGGATGAAAAATCATTGTAATGAAAAATGAATCAATTAAGTCAAAACCAATGGTCATTTCTAATCTAGAATACTAATAGGAATTTTAGTAAAAATTTCGACATAATCTCTCCTAAAATATTAGCCATTTTACAGCAATTTCTAACGAACTTCTGCTAACAATTAAAAATATAACATCACAAGCAGTTAATATCAATCCTCCATAGGCCAATCCAAGCAACATCACACATGAATCATATATATAAGGCTCGGGGGGGGGGGGGGGGGGGGGATCTTCATATGATGCAAGATACAAAATAAAAACAAAGATTTCGTTTGAAAACACAATGGATTTTTAGAAAAACTTTGAAAAACCAAACATAGAACCCAATACTCCATAACTTTGCGGGTACGGGTTTTTACATCACTATATTATATCATCATCCTATACAGATACTTTCATCATCTCCAAAATACTAAATATTACACAAATTCACATAATCCCTCATTATACATAACTAATACATCATCCACCAACCCTACAACCTAAAAAAAGATTACACGGTTGTTACAATAGGGATCAAACACAATGCTTCGAGTCTTCAATCTGGATAGTTTTATCACGAAACAGTGAGCCTAAACAAATAGTAAGAGTTTTTCAAGAATCAATCAAAACCAATAATAATTAAAAAAAAACAAACATTAAGAGTTTGTAGGAAAATTTTGTCCAACACCTTTCAAACTGGATGTTGTACAAAAGAGATTGCCTTGAAAATCGATGGTTTCAACCCAACATGTTCTTCATCACCCTACCAAAAGTGAAAGTATCAATATGTACATAACGGTTCTGAGTGTAGACAACAATTATTTGAATCTAACTCATCACATTGCATTGTTGAACATGTAACTCATCTTCTATATTCAACTCCAGTATTCAACAAATCAACTTGTGTATTCAACTTCTATGTATTCAACTCATCAAAAAACTAATAAACTTCTGTATTCAACTTATATGTAATAAATCTAACTCATCACATATTGTACAATTACTTAAAATATTACTTATCACAGTGCACTTCTGATGATAATCTAACTCATCACAGACAAAAAAATAATGAATTAACTTCTACATAGTATTACGAAAGAATTGTACAACACAGTGCACTGAACAACCTACTCATCAACATTCAACTAAACATTTTCAAATTGAAGAAACAACATACCTTAGAATCCTGCGAGACTGCGACTTCGCAAAATCATGTATCATCCCTCATCGAAATCAATGGCGGAAACACCTATAAAATTTGAAACTTCGCAAAATCATGTTAAATAACACTTTTTACAATAAAAATTTCAACTCCTTTCTATTCTTTAGGTTCCTTCTTGAAATTCTTTTAAAGTCTACCTGTAAGATCTAAAGGAAGAGTGTAGTTCAGCAATTTCTGCCAGGGTTGTTTTAGCTTATCCTGGACAACTATCAAAATTATTGTATAATTCTAACAAATTAATAATAACTTGCCCCTGTGTACTTGATTAAATCTCTCAAGGATGATTAAATTTAAAAACTTTAGAAATTGAAGCCTTAAAATTAAAATGACTGCAAGTGTGATACTTAATGAACATCAAAATTCTAACTTTTTAACCAAGTAAATAAAATAGACATCAAAATGCCCTCCTAACCAATTTCAATCTAAGATCCATCATCTTTTGAAGACAAATCTGAAGCTTACTGAAAACTCCGAACGTATCCATGTAAAACCATTTTCGTAACCATCTATAACTAAGAATTATGAGCACAGAATAAATCTAAAAAGATTATAAATTGAAATCTTAAAATTAAAATGACTGCAAGTGTGATACTTAATGAACATCAAAATTCTAACTTTTTTAACCAAGTAAATAAAATAGACATCAAAATGCCCTTCTAACTAATTTCAATCTAAGATCCATCATCTAAATTTTGAAGACAAATCTGAAGCTTACTGAAAACTCCGAACATATCCATATAAAACCATTTTTGTAACCATCTATAACTAAGAATTATGAGCACAGACACACCCACATAACACATTTTCAAATAGTTATACTAAACGTTAGAAGAGGAAACACTAAACGTTCGATGAAAAATTAGATGAAAAATTTTAAAACCTGCTACCCTAAACAGTATCAATTAGATGAAAACTTAGGCAGAGTAACCAAACACCACCCTGCATGAAGCATAAGTTAAGGGTCAGAAGATATTGGTTTGTATAGATGGAAACTAAAGAGAAGGGTGATTGTGGTGGCAAGGCATAGGTACCATATGAAAAAGGAGGGTTCAATTCCCAGCTCTCTTAAAATAAAAAAGACATTTCTAATCAGTTTCTTCTTAAAGATGATAAAACATCTTACATCAAAAGATAGTTCTTCTTAACAAGAAGAGCACATTTAAAAAATAGATGCTCTATTGACCACAAATGATCCAATCCTATTTGAATTGAATTTCTGCTGAAAGAACCTGCAATGCACTTATGCTCCTTCACTTATATTTACCAGAAGTTAATCACACATCCCATAACCCTCACCACTAAATCAAGTCATGGAGTAGAGATGAGGACTTTTAACATGGAAAAAGAGTTAAACACATTTTATTTTCTAATCCTCTTCGCACAGACCTGGTTTCATCCCATTACAGGGGCGCTCTACTTACGGAGAGTGTTGCGGAGAGTATTGCAGTCTAACTACAAATCTCTCAATCCTCACAGCTCCGGGTGTTGGTGTAATGACAGATAACATTCACTGAATTATCATTCCATTACTCGCAATTAGTTCCAGTAGAATTAGCCAGTAATACAAATGGTATGTGAACGAAATAATAATATTTTAGCTCTTCTATTAACCCCATGCACTTACAAGTATGAAAAAATATATGTAATTTTTGGTTGTAGCATAAACAATATGTATGTAAATATTTGGGTTGAAGGATTGTAGCTATTGTTGTATGGAAATAGAAGGGCCTCCTTCAGGTGCCTACAGCTATACAATCCATGTTAATAAATAGATCAATTCGGGAGCCGATTTAGATACTCCTTACCATACAAATTTCCTAATTTCCTAAGTGAAGCACTATTGCAAACTCAAAAATATGTTTAGTGCCAGCAACATACTAACTCAGGCTCATTAACAACTATGACATTTCACCTTCAGGCCTCAAAATAGATTCTCACCCGGTAAAATTTGCAGTCTACTTCCTTGGCTTCTTTCCAATCGAGATTGTTTTTTAATGGAGAACCCCAATGCTCATGTACACAACATAAAAATAAGTATTTTTTTTTGAAAAGGCTAAATAATTACCCTATGCCACATAAAAAGGAGATCATCATCTTTCTTCTTGGCAGCTCTGATCGGCCTACGGTGATCTACAGAGTTATCACTCACATTTAAGTTGTCGGGGAGGATTTCGAGCGGGTAGTCGGAGGGAGTTGGGTTTGGGGGGTAATCTGAATCTAACAGTACCGTAACTAAGAGTTGGATAACACTTACAATCCTAAAATCTGAAGCTTACTGATAACACTTACAATCCTAAAATTTGACCATGAAACCCTAAAATTTGCCTAAGGTGAACTTACGTGCGAGCGACGGAGCTTCGAGTGCGGGTTTCGCTGAGGTGGAGGTTGGGTTGACAGTGCTTCGAAGGAGGTCGGGAGTGCAAGTAGGTGGAGGTTGGTCGGGTGCACAGTGAGGTGGCGGGGATGGTAGTTGGAAAGGATGAGGCTGGCGGGGGCTCGGGATTTCGGGAAGAGAGAGAGAAAGAGAGAGAGAGAGAGGGAGGGTGAGGGGGTGAGGGGGGAATTTGGATGAGGGAGAGAGGGGGGAGGGGTTTTGATTTGGGGAAGAGAGAGAGAGACAGAGGTGGAAGAGAGAGAGCGAGAGAGAAGCGGTAAAGGGAAAATGTGTTTTCTGAGTTGAGAGAGGGAGAGAGAAAAATTGGTTTTGAGATTTGAAATTTTGGAGGAGAAAATGTGTTTTGTGAGAATCAATCTGGACCATCGATTTCTTTGAAATTGAAGGAGAGCCACTTGATAGCTTTCTTTGTGTTTTATTATATAGATTTGTTTATTGGTTGGGGAGTATAATTTCCATAACCTAGCCTGTTGAGTTTCATGAACATCATAATCTCTATTTTTTGTTGTATATTTTGTTAAATTCATTTTAATGAAACGCGAGGCTCTTCAACCCACCGTTAACGATATAAAAAAAGTTTCGAAAAGCAAAATCTATCAACATTTTACTTCATCTGGACTATTAGTTGTAGTCTAGTAGAATTAGGTCAGCACTTTGATCATTTAGATTTAGCTAATTGATTATTTTCAAGGCTTTCATGGCTTGTATTGGTAATGGGTGCCAATACGGTGTAGAAGTTGTCAGTTATTTGGTAGGAGAAGAAATAGCCAAAACCTCACTATTCATATAAAACAGAGGATGTACCATTTGTAGAAAATGATGAGCTGGGATGATTTTCTTGATTCCCAGGTAGGAGATTTCTCCAAGCTGTGAATGGACTAAGCTTATATGATAGAAAAGGATCCTCAAACCCTATTCCAACTTTTAGACTAAAAAACACACATCATTCAAAACACCATGAATAAGAGTGGAGAAGAAGAAGAAAACCATATTGAGATGTCCACTTGAAGTAATAGGGAAGAACTCTCGGGACGATATCATGGGAGAAAATGTCCAACTCTGTCACTATTACTTCCTTCTTTAAGCACTTGATCTCATCAACACACGTCGACCAAAACTTGTACTTTGGTCCTCCAATACCAAAACTTGTACTTTGGTCCTCCAATCCCTTGTAACCAGAACTTTGTTATCACATAAGGCCTCCATATTAGAGACAGGGCCGACCCCCACCTTGAGGCTGGTGAGGTGGCCGCCTCAAACCTCCGATTATTTTTGCAATTTTAGAAAAATTATATTGTAATTAGGCGTCTCAAAAAATAATTGTTTGGGGTTTTTGCCTTGGGCCCCCGAAAACTCAGGGCCGACCCTGAATAGCGACACCAGTGCCTTCCACAAAGTTGAGATCAGAATCACCCCCCCCCCCCAAAAGCTCCCAAAATCAAACCAAAATAACCTATTGTTTCTAGCAATCCAAGGTCATGAGCTTTTGAAAGAATCTGATATGAATGAATGGCCTCCATCCGTTATATCAAAAAAAAGATATGAATGAATGGCAGTGTATTTGTATATAGTGTGGTTGTGATGGTAGTGTGTAGGCAATTAAATAAAAATGGGGTCATTGTGGATTTGTATAAAGAATAGCCGTGATGGCTAATTCTAGGTTATTAATAAAAATGAGATCATTAATGAACTAATCAATTGGGATGATAGTCCCGGTCTGTGAGGGTGACAAATCTAGATGTGTGAAAAGTGAAATAATGAGGAAAATACGGGTGCAATTAAAATTGTAGGGTCTCCTATATATGACTACCTTCCAAAAGAAAACAATTAAGAATACTCCTTTATTTATTTTTGTTTGATAACCAGATGGTGCTGAAGTCCCAGTAAAATGTACTAGTATAATGTACGTGTGATGCACGTCTAAAAAAAGTAAAGTTATCAAATTAAATGAATATATATATAATAAGAAAAAAAAAGTATATATTTGAATGTTTTGATTTGGGCTACACGTGGGGTGCACATTTATATTTGTGTGATATAGTTTGGACGTGTATTATACGTGTTTATATAGTTACAAAGTTAGGGTTTATTTGTTACAAATTCCAACTCTCCCATTATAATAGTAGAGATTACAGCAAAAACAAGTCACCATTACAGGTTCAGAATAATCTTCCAATACCAGCATCCAAAGTTATAAAAAATCCTCATAACAGCATGTTAAGATAAATCAGAAAGATGAAAACTATACTGAATATTGAATTGAGAAATAAATGACTATAATATCTCCCATATATAGAAGTGAACCAAATACAAAATCAGCCAAATACCCAATGTGGGACTATAATATCTAACACCCCCTCTCAAACTTATGGTGGGTCAAACAGTGTGAGTTTGCCTATTAAATATCAAAATCTCTGAACAGTATGAGATTTGGTGAAAAAGTCTACCGTCTGCTGTGATGAGGTAATAGAATGAAGAAAAATGGTCTCTACTTCAAAGCGCTCACGAACATAATGACAATCAATCTCTATATGCTTTGTTCGCTCATGAAAGACCGGATTGCTTGCAATGTGTAGTGCACTCCGGTTATCACAATGAAGATGAGTAGGTCCTGAAAGAGTGACACCCATATCTGATAAAAGCCAACGAACATGAACAATATGTCTAGTAGTAGCTGTCATTGCTCTGTACTTAGCTTCGGTCGAAGAACATGCAACAACTGTCTGTTTCTTACTTCGCCATGAGATCAGCGAATCACCAAGAAATAGACAGAAACCGGTGGTAGACCGTCTGGTAGATGGATCACCTACCCAATCTGAATCAGAATATGCACTCAGCTCTAGTTTAGATGTAGCAGACATGAATAATGAGCGAGTAATAGTACCCCGAAGAAATCTGAAAATCTGAAGAAGAGCACCGTAGTGAATTGATGTTGGAGCAGAAACAAACTGACTGACAACATTGACTACATGAGCAATATCGGGTCTGGTCATGCATAAGTAGACATGCTATCCAATAATATGTCTGTATCTAGTGGATCAGGAAGGAGTTCACCATCAGTAGGACGAAGCTTCACATGAAGTTCTAAGGGTGTATCGGCTGATCGACTGTCTGAGAGGCATGCAGCGGAGATAATATCTGATGTGAATTTCTGTTGAGAAATGAGTATCTCCCGAGATCCATGAGCAATCTCTAGACCAAGAAAATAACGTAGTCTACCAAGGTCTTTTATATGGAACTGTTGGTGAAGGTATTTCTGAGTGGATGAAATGCCTGCGAAATCATCCCCAGTAATGATCACATCATCAACATAGAGTAGTAGAAGTACCCTTCTTGCAGTGATGACCGTATAAACATAGAATGGTCCTGAGAACTCTGACTAAAATCAGCCTTGGTGATGACAAGACAAAAATACTCAAACCAAGCTCGAGGGGCGTGCTTCAAACCATATATAGCCCGACGCAGCCGGCAAACATGACGAGGAGGAGTAGGGAGGCCGAGAGGAGGATCCATATGAACAACCTCAGATAAGGTACCATGAAGAAAAGCATTCTTCACGTCCATCTAGTATAATGGCCACTGACGGATAGCTACAACAGCAAGAAGAGTGCGAATAGTAGTTATCTGTGCAACATGAGCAAATGTCTCATCATAATCAATGCCATGCTCCTGAGTAAATCCTCGGGCTACTAGATAAGCCTTGTGTCGCTCAATATATCCATCAGGTTGATATTTGACCTTGAAAATCCACTTGCAGCTAATAGGCTGAACGCCATCTGCAAGAGGAACGACATCCCAAGTGTCAGTCTGATCAAATGCACTGAATTCCTCTGCAATAGCTTTCCTCCATTCGGGATATTGAATTGCATCCTGATTGTAATACCCCAGATTTTCTAAATAGTGTTTTTAAGATTTATAAATGAATTAAAATAAATTTTGGGTATTTAATGAACATTTTCTGAAAATTTATCTTTTTACACGTGCGAAACACGTGCAAATATCTTCTTGAGGAGTTCAAAGTCAAAATTTACCTTGGGGAAACTCATTATTTATTATTGGATATTATTTGTGAATTTGCTAAAATTTTTTGATGATTATTAGAGCTATTTGCAAATATTATAAAAAGAGAGACTTTTGTGTAAAATTACGACTTGGAGTGAATACTCCAGATTATTGGATTTTTGGGTTGGGTATGATGCCTAGTCAACTCAGGAGAAAAGAATTTACCTTTTGTTTTAATAAATTTGATTTATTTTATAAGTTTTGATAAAAGATGATCTTTTTGCAAAATTGCCTTTAGAAGGGTGAAATGCAAATTCATAATTCCGGGTTTTTCAAACAGTGCCGACTGATATTAGGAGAGGCCATTTTTATTTTTAGTCTCAATTAAATTGGTTTTATCTAATTTCCTAGTATGGGGATCCATATATGTAAAGATGTACTTTAAAGAAGTATTTTGCAAATGTCTTCAAAAATCCTAGATCCGTATCCCGGCCTATTTAGGGTGAAGTGCAGCCGTCTCTTTGCTGCACAAAATAAGAGATTTCTTATATCTTATTTTATTGGAATTCTAAAGCGAGGATCTTGGATTTCTTGCGAAGGAGGGATATTTCTTATTTGCTATTCGTCTTCGTTCGATTTCTTCAACAAGATGAGTGATACATTTGTTTTGTTTTGTTCCTTGAATGTTGTATATGGTGGTTCATCTACTAGAAAGCATGCTAGGGTTTGGGTATGAATATATATATGATGGATTGGATGAATTGAGGAATTAAAATATTATCTTTTATGAAAACCTAGTTATTTATGAGTAGAATTGCATGTGGATGATTTGAGATTATTAAATAATCTAATATAAATCATGAGCAAGCTATTTCTTTTGGGTTAATGCTGATTTGTTTGAGTATGGTGAATGTTATGCCTAAATTGATTAAAGAAGAGATTTTGACTATTAATGAGTTTGGATGAGTGCAACTTGATTATGGTAATGTTAAATTTATTTATGTTCATGAGTTAAAAAAGGTGATTGGGTTGAGGAATTTTGAGAAGGACAAATGAATTAAGTGACAATGTCTTGAGAATTGGATTTGTGAAAATTGAATAGGATTTGATGCAATATGATAAATTTGGAGATTTGTGATTTTGTGAAAGATTTTACTTGAATTTTAATTACTCAAATACTAAGATTAAATCTGGATATTTTGTTATTTCTAATTGATGGGATTGTGAAGTTTTTTTTGGTGCACAAACATGCACGAACATTTTACATGAATATCGTATTTTATTGCTTTTGAAGAAATTGAGTCTTTGTGTGTTTTCGGAGGATTGGACTATATCTCAACTTATTTTTGTATTGATACGGTTTGGAACATAATATGAAGTTAATTTGATGTATGATCGATTCTTAGAAACTCTATTTTTTGGATATGTGCATAAATTCATGTTCTAATTGGAGTAAATCAACAAATCGTGATTTGTATTAATTCAAAGTGGTTATGATTGTTTTTTTATGGACTCCTATATATCCTACAAGTCGTATTTGATCATATCAGAAATATGCTTTTCACAGAATTCATTTTTATAAAGTAAAACTCCGTATCTGTTGAAATGTGCACAACTAAAAAACTGCAGTCTGCAGGTCGACAGTCGACCGTTGCTACCTGGTTGCTGTATTTTCTTGAAGTTTTAAAATTTCACGCGGAACAGTCGATTGACCCATTTTTACAATCGACTGACTCTGCTCTGTTTTGATGTTTTCTCGAAGTTTTGGATTTTCGTTCTGGACAGTTGACAGATACCTTTTACAGTCGACTGCCGTTACTTAGAATTATTTTCCTCGAAGTTTACAATTTTCGCTCTGGACAGTCGACCGATGACTTTTACATTCAACTGCCATTACTTAGAATTACTTTTCTTGATGTATTGGGTTTTTCGCTCTGGACAGTCAACCGATTAATGTTTATAGTCGACTGTTACAGCTCTGACTTATGTTTTCCTGAGTTATTCCAATGTTCTTTTAAACGGTTGATTCTTTAAATGTTTTGGATCTATAACTTACTATTCTAAACACTATTTTTCTACAGAACATATGTTTTCAAGTTGTTTTATTAAAAGTTTTGATTAATGAAAAGTTGAGTGTGAATGGTTGTGTGTGAGTCTCTAGAGGGTGTGTGGGACCCTAGTATACCGGCAGTTGAGATATTATGTTTTGGCCTGTTGAGGCACATTATTGATTAGTTGTTAAGTTAAGTCCTTTAGGGTACACCAACTCTAGGAGATTCATAAATTAATTAATTAACCTTACAAAGATAAGGACAGGTACTAGATGGTGATATGATGAAATGAGTGCAAACGTGAGTTATGGACTCCAGGATAATCTAAGGAGTGAGATATTCCACAGTATTCCGGAACGATGGACGTATGGGCTACAGAATGATCTGTGGAGTGGGATTGATCTTCAGTATTCCAAGGACGAGAGCAACGCTCATAGGATATTTGTGCAATGAGGGTTTCAGGATGACCTGCGTAGTGAGGCAATCGCCACAGTATTCTGGGACGATGGACGTATGGGCCACAAGATGATTCGTAGAGTGGGACTGGGCTCCAGATTCCAAGGGCGCGAACCAATACTTGCTGAATGTCTAAATCTCATAGTAGTCATAGTAGTAGGATTAGTTGCATAAGCGAGAGATTAAACCCTATCAAGTCAAGAACGATAAGGGCTTACACCGGACCTATGTAGAGTGGGATGCATAGAATCCGACAAGTATGCATTAGAGAGTCAGCATATAGCATTGATGTTTTCTTGACTTGGTTTTATGCATATTGTTTTCCTGTTTTCTACACTTGACACTTAGTCTAGTTTCACTTGATATTTTAATTATTGTTGTATCTTATTTCATTTACCCTTGTTGTTGATACATGTTGTTTATGATACTATGTTTCATGTTTTACTTGTATCGCATTTATTTTTATTTTGTATCACTCACACCGTTATGGCTAATTCCTGTAGTTTTGGGGGTTAGGGTTATCTCTAGCCTCATGTTTTGTAGGTAGTTGCTTGTAGCTTTGAATTTGGATGCTTGAGTTAGAACGAAGTTATGGCTTATGTAAAATTGTAAAAGATGTGTTGTAAAGAAAAGATTGTAATTCAAGGTGTATGTCTTTTCGCTTTGTTTTCTAATGAACTAATGTAATAAAGGATGAAAAAATTTTATCTGTATTTTTGGCTATGTTTACTATTACAATTGAAGGTGATGCTGGAAAGTGTGCCACGTATTTCTGAGATATCATATTGGAAATTAGGAGCGCTACAGAGATTGGTATCAGAGCACGCTTCAATAGTAATGGTAAACATGGTATAAAAATAAACCCATGTGTGGACACTAAAGCGTGAGTACCTAGGTATGGACATTCGAGTGTGAGTATCACATAGAGTTAAAACATGATGTTTTGTTTTGGTGTATGGCTGTGGTTTTGCCATGGGATTTTGATGTGAATATGAATTGTGTTATGATGCTCTAACTTTATCCTCGTTTTGCAGTAATCAGAAAAATGGCAGGACCCAGGGCCAGGAATGGTGCAAATGGTGATAAGGCTGGTAGTTCCTATGGGGCTAGACTTGATCTTGAGATTGAGATTGCCAGGGTGTATCAGACCTTGAACGCATTCATGACAGTTAATATGGCACAGAATCAGAATCAGAATCAAAGGGCTGGACCAGTGTTTATTAATGCTTATTCTATTAAGCAGGTTAAGTCATTTAAGCGGATGAAGTCGCCAGTGTTTGAGGGGCAGTCTGATCCGAATGAGGCTGATGACTGGATTAGACAGATGGAGATAGTCACTGAAGTCTTGGAGACCCCAGAAGTTAATAAGGTGAAGTTGGCTGCTATGCAATTGGAGAAGGATGCTGGCATCTGGTGTCAGTCAGTAAAGAGGACCTTTGGAGATCAGCAAGTGACTTGGGAAGCTTTTATGGATGAGTTCAGGGATCGTTTCTTCCCTCTGGATATTCAGGAGAAGAAGGCAATGAAATTCTTGAATCTGTAGCAGGGCAGTATGACAGTGCGTGAATATGAGACTAAGTTTGCTCAGCTGTCAAGATATGCACCGGAGCTGATTGTTGATGAAGCGAAGAAGGCCAAGAAATTCGAGCAGGGCTTGAGGCCGAATTTGAGGTCAAGGAGGATTCCTTTGGGCATAAGGAGATTTGATAAGCTGGTCAGGAGAGCAGCTATGACAGAAGAGGATATAGATCAGTTCCAGAAGAAGCAAGAGACCTGAAACAGGAACAAGAGACCAGCAGCTAGTCAGAGTGGGAAGATGTTCCCAGTGAAGCAGGGCAAGTTCAGTAGGCCAAAGCAGAGGGCACCTGCAACTCAGGAGGTGACTTGTTACTACTGTAAGGCGGCAGGTCATTTCAAAACAGCATGTCCAAAGCTGGCAAAGCAGACTTGTTTTTAGTGTGGGCAAGTGGGGCCTTCTAAGCCTTTCTGTCCACAGTCGGGAAAGGAAGGTTCAGGCAAAGGCAAATTTCAGAGGCAATGGCGAGTGTTCGCATTAACTGAAAAGGATGTGGGCAACTCAAAGGATGTGATTCAAGGTATGCAAGAATTTTGAATTTTATTTTATTCAATGTATTAAGTAAAACTTTGTTTGAGAATAAATTGGAGATTTGAGTATCATTCTTCATGTAACAGGATTTGTTTTGGTTAATGGAATTAAAGCAAAAGTTTTATTTGATACCGGTTCTTCGCATACTTTTGTGTCGTCCAATTTTGGAAAGGTCTTAGGTGTGGAGCCTAAGTTGTTTCCAGGTAGGGTCTTGTCGGTGGAAACACTGTCAGGTGAGAAATTGATTGTTGATCGATATTTCGACAGCTTTGATATCGAGATTGGCGGTAGATTATTCGGCATTGATCTCATTGAGCTGCAAGTTCTAGGTGTGGATATGATTGTGGACATTGATTGGATGGCAATTTATGATACCATGATTGAATGCAAGAAGAAAGAGGTGTTGGTGAAGGCATCAGGTGGTCCCGCAGTAACTTTTCAGGGAAAGATGAAGGGTCCGAAGGTCGCTGCAGTGGTATCTAAGTTGATGATTCCAGATGAAGTCAAAGTCAATCCAGTTGTCAGGGATTTTTCTACAGTGTTCTTGGAGGCCAGGATTGCCGCCACAGCGAGACGTGAAGTTTTGTATTAATATTCAGCCGAGGAGTGCTCTGATTTCTAAGGCTCCGTACAGGATGGCACCTGTGGAGCAGGATGAAGTTAAGAAGCAGATTGAGGAATTGCTCAGCAAGGGTTTTATCAGGCCGAGTTCTTCACCATGGGGTGCTCCAGTGTTGTTGGTCAAGAAGAAGGATGGGTCAATGAGGATGTGCATTGACTATCGGGAGTTGAATAGGGTGACTGTTGAGAACAAGTATCCGCTTCCACGGATTGATGACCTATTCGATAGGCTTCGGGGAGCTGCTGTATTTTCAAAGATTGATTTGAGATCAGAATATCATCAGGTTCGAGTCAAGGAGGAAGATGTGAGTAAAACAGCTTTCAGGACTCGTCATGAACTCTATGAGTTTTTGGTAATACCATTCGAAGTGACGAATGCACCAGCAGTATTCATGGATATGATGAATCGGATTTTGCGGCCCTTTATTGATTCCTTCGTGGTGGTTTTTATTAATGATATTTTGGTGTATTCGAAGTCGGGGGAAGAGCATTCTATGCACTTGACAGAGGTGTTACAGAAGTTACAGGAGCATAACTTGTATGCCAAGCTGTCGAAGTGTGAGTTCTGGAAGTTTGAGGTAGCTTTTCTTGGTCATATCCTTTCTAAGGAGGGAGTGGCCACTGATCCTCAGAAGGTTGAGGCAGTAAGAGATTGGCCCAGGCCAACGTCAGTGAAGGAAGTCCGGAGTTTCTTGGGTTTGGCTGGGTACTACAGGAGATTCATTCAGGGCTATGCACAAATTGCAGTTCCTTTGACAGGGTTAACTCGGAAGAATGTGGCATTCACATGGACTGATAAGTGTGAAGCGAGTTTCCTTGAGCTAAAGGAGAGTTTGACGACTGCACCTATCTTAGCTTTACCACAAGCTGGGAAGGAATATGATATCTTCAGTGATGCATCTCTCAGAGATTTGGGGTGTGTCTTGATGAAGGAAGGCAAGGTTATTGCCTATGGTTTGAGGCAGTTGCGTCCGCATGAGAAGAATTATCCGACGCATGATCTAGAGTTAGCAGCTATTATCCTTGCCTTAAAGCAGTGGGGGCATTATGTATATGGTGAGAATGTCAACATGTATACTGACCACAAGAGCCTGAAGTATATTTATCAACAGAAGGATCTAAATCTTCAGCAGAGAAGGTGGTTGGAAGTGTTAGAAGACATTCGTCCCAAGATTAAGTATCATCCGGGTAAGGCGAATGTGGTGGCCGATGGGCTTAGTCGGAAGAGCAGTTTGGCGAGCTTAATCACTACTCGGAGTGAGTTGGCAGCAGAGATTGATCGAGCAAGTATTGAGGTGGTACTGCAGGGTTTGGGAGCGTCTTTGGCTCAGTTGAGGCTGTAGCCTTCCTTGAGAGAGCAGATTGTGGAAGGTCAGAAATCAGATGCAGAGATCCAGAAGATGTTGCAACAGGTTTCCGATAGCAAGTTGTTAGAGTTCCGTGTCCAAGATGGAGTGTTATGGATGGGTGAGAGGTTGTGTGTTCCGGAGAATGCAGACTTAAGGGAGAGTATCTTGCAGGAGGCACACAGTACTTAGTTGTCAGTACATCCTGGAGGCACAAAGATGTACAAGGACATCAAATAGCACTTTTGGTGGTCCAGTATGAAGAGAGATGTGGCAGATTTTGTGGCAAGGTGTCTAACTTGTTAGCATATCAAAGCAGAAAATCAGAGACCTGGAGGTTTCTTACAGCCTTTGTCCATTATGGAATGGAAGTGGGAGAATATCAGCATGGATTTCATTACAGGTTTGCCAAGGAGTGCGAAGGGCAATGACTCTATTTGGGTTGTTGTTGACCGTTTGACCAAGTCAGCTCACTTTCTGTCCATGAAGATTACTTGGTCGCTGGAGAAGTTGGCAGAACTGTATATAGATGAGATTGTGAGACTTCATGGAGTTCCTGTGTTAATTGTGTTCGACAGGGATGCGAGGTTCACTTCGAGGTTTTGGAAGAGTCTGCAAGAAGCTTTGGGTACCAGAACTAATTTCAGTACTGCTTTTCATCTGCAGACTGATGGTCAGACTGAAAGGGTGAATCGGGTATTGGAAGATATGCTGAGGGCTTGTGTTATGGATTTCGGCAGTAGTTGGGAAAGGTACTTGGCATTGGTTGAGTTCTCTTATAACAACAATTACGATGCGAGTATCAGGATGGCTCCGTATGAGGCACTATACGGGAGGAAGTGCAGGACACCTGTTTGTTGATATGAGGTTGGCGAAAGACAGATGTTTGGGCCTGAGATTGTGCAGCAAGCATCGGAGAAGATTGAGTTGATTCGTAAGAGGTTGGTCGAGGCTCAGAGTCGGCAGAAGAGTTATGTAGACACTCGAAGAAGGGACTTGGAGTTTGAGGTTGGGGATGCAGTTTTTCTCAAGGTATCTCCGACTAAAGGAGTAATAAGATTTGGTAAGGGAGGCAAGTTGACGCCAAGGTATATTGGGCCATACGGGATTTTGGGGGGATTGGTAAGACGGCATATAGGTCGGAGCTTCCAGAAAAGTTGGTGCAAGTGCATGATGTGTTCCATGTGTCACTGTTGAGAAAGTATGTGCCGGATCAGAGTCATCAGCTGGTGGAAGTGCCTGAAGGTCTACATGTGAAGTTGAGTTACAAGGAACAGCCTGGGAAGATTGTTGATCGTAGGGAGAAAGTTTTGAGGAGCAAGGTGATACCTATGGTCAAGGTGTTGTGGAGGAACCAGCAGTTCGAGGAGGCTACTTGAAGCCGGAGGACCGCATGCAGAAGGATTTTCCTGAGCTTTTTGTATGATTGTATTCTTTTGTATGATGGTACTCTTTGAATTGAGATGTATTTCTTTTGTCAGATTATATTTTCTTGTGTACTTGCATTTCTTAAGTTATTTTTTTCCATTTATGAAATTTCATTTCCTTTTGCTTATTCTGTTTGGACACTATTAGTAGTAGTTCTGAGGACAGAACTATTCTAAGGAGGGAGTGATGTAATGCCCCAGATTTTCTAAATAGTGTTTTTAAGATTTATAAATGAATTAAAATAATTTTTGGGTATTTAATGAATATTTTCTGAAAATTTATCTTTTTATACATGCGAAACACGTGCAAATATCTTCTTAAGGAGTTCAAAGTCAAAATTTACTTTGGGAAAACTCATTATTTATTATTGGATATTATTTGTGAATTTTCTAGAATTTTCTGATGATTATTGGACCTATTTGCAAATATTACAAAAAGATAGACTTTTGTGCAAAATTACCACTTGAAGTGAAAACTCTAGATTTTCAGATTTTTGGGCTGGGTATGATGCCTAGTCAACTCAGAAGAAAAGATTTTACTTTTTGTTTTAATAAATTTGATTTATTTTACATGTTTTGATAAAAGATGATCTTTTTGCAAAATTGCCTTTAGAGGGGTGAAAATGCAAATTCGTAATTCTAGGTTTTTCAAACAGTGCCGGCAGATATTATAAGAGGCCATTTTGATTTTTAGTCTCAATTAAATTAGTTTTATCTAATTTCCTAGTATGGGGATCCATATATGTAAAGATGTACTTTAAAGGAGTATTTTGCAAATATCTTCAAAAACCCTAGATCCCCATCCCGACCTATTTAGGGTGAAGTGCAGCCGTCTCTTTCCTACACAAAATAAGGGATTTATTATATCTTATTTTATTGGAATTTTAAAGCGAGGATCTTGGATTTCTTACGAAGGAGAAATATTTCTTATTTTCTATTCGTCTTCGTTCGATTTCTTCAACAAGGTGAGTGATACATTTGTTTTGTTTTGTTCCTTGAATGTTGTATATGGTGGTTCATCTACTAGAAAGCATTCTAGGGTTTGGGTATGAATATATATATGTTGGATTGGATGAATTGGGGAATTAAAATTTGATCTTTTATGAAAACCTAGTTATTTATAAGTAGAATTGCATGTGGATGATTTGAGATTATTAAATAATCTAATATAAATTATAAGCAAGCTATTTATTTTGGGTTAATGCTGATTTGTTTGAGTATGGTGAATGTTATGCCTAAATTGATTAAAGAAGAGATTTTGACTATTAATGAGTTTGGATCAGTGCAACTTGATTATGGTAATGTTAAATTTGTTAATATTCATGAGTTAAAAATGGTGATTGAGTTGAGGAATTTTGAGAAGGACAAATGAATTAAGAGACCATGTCTTGAGAATTGGATTTGTGATAATTGAATTGGGTTTGATGCACTATGATAAATTTGGGGATTTGTGATTTTGTGAAAGATATTATTTGAATTTGGATTTCTCAAATACTAAGATTTAATCTGGATATTTTGTTATTTCTAATTGATGGGATTGTGAAGTTTCTTTGGTGCACAAACATGCACGAACATTTTACATGAATATCGTATTTCATTGCTTTTGAAGAAATTGAGTTTTTGTGTGTTTTCGGAGAATTTGACTATATCTCAACTTATTTTTGTATTGATACAGTTTGGAACATAATATGAAGTTAATTTGATGTAAGATCGATTCTTAAAAACTCTATTTTTTTGGATATGTGCACAAATTCATGTTCTAAATGGAGTAAATCAACAAATCGTGATTTTTATTAATTCAAAGTGGTTTTGATTGTTTTTTTTATAGACTCCTATATATCCTACAAGTCGTATTTGATCATATCAGAAATATGCTTTTCACAGAATTTGTTTTTATAAAGTAAAACTCCGTATCTGTTACAATGTGCACAACTAAAAAACTGCAGTCTGCTGGTCGACAGTCGACCGTTGCTACCTGGTTGCTGTATTTTCTTGAAGTTTTAAAATTTCATGCGGAACAGTCGACTGACCCATTTTTACAGTCGACTGACTCTACTCTGTTTTGATGTTTTCTCGAAGTTTTGGATTTTCTCTCCGCACAGTCGACCGATGACTTTTACAGTCGACTGCCATTACTTAGAATTATTTTTCTCGAAGTTTAGGATTTTCGCTCTGAACAGTCGACCGATGACTTTTACATTCGAATGCCATTACTTAGAATTATTTTTCTTGATGTGTTGGGTTTTCGCTCTGGACAGTCGACCGATTAAAGTTTATAGTCGACTGTTACAACTCTGACTGATGTTTTCCTGGGTTATTCTGATGTTCTTTTAAATGGTAGATTCTTTAAATGTTTTGGATCTATAACTTACTATTCTAAACACTATTTTTCTACAGAACATATGTTTTCAAGTTGTTTTATTAAAAGTTTTGATTAATGAAAAGTTGAGTGTGGATGGTTGAGTGTGAGTCTCTAGAGGTGTGTGGGACCCTAGTATACTGACAGTTGAGATATTGTGTTTTGGCCTTGTGTGGCACATTGTTGATCAGTTGTTGAGTTAAGTCCTGTAGGGTACACCAACTCTAGGAGATTCATAAATTAATTAATTAACCTAACAAAGATAAGGATAGGAACTAGATGGTGATATGATGAAATGAGTGCAAACGTGAGTTATGGACTCTACGATGATCCAAGGAGTGAGATATTCCCCAGTATTCCGGGACGACGGACGTATGGGCCACAGAATGATCTGCAGAATGGGATTGATCTTCAGTATTCCAAGAACGAGAGCAACGCTCATATGATGTTTGTGCAATGAGGGTTCCAGGATGACCTGCGTAGTGAGGCAATCGCCACAGTATTCCGGAACGATGGACGTTTGGGCCACAGGATGATTCGCGGAGTGGGACTGGGCTCCAGTATTCCAAGGGAGAGAACCAATACTTGCAGAATGTCTAAATCTCATAGTAGTCATAGTAGTAGGATTAGTTGCATAAGTGGGAGATTAAACCCTACCAAGTGAAGAACGATAAGGGCTTGCACCGGACCTATGTAGAGTGGGTTGCATAGAATCCGACAAGTATGCATCAGAGAGTCAGCATATAGCATTGATGTTTTCTTGACTTGGTTTTATGCATATTGTTTTCCTGTTTTTTACACTTGACACTTAGTCTAGTTTCACTTGATGTTTTAATTATTGTTGTATCTTATTTCATTTACTCTTGCTGTTGATACATGTTGTTTATGATACTATGTTTCATGTTTTACTTATATCGCATTTATTTTTATTTTGTGTCACTCACACCATTATGGCTGATCCCTGTAGTTTTGGGGGTTAGGGTTATCTCTAGCCTCATGTTTTACAGGTAGTTGCTTGTAGCTTTGGATTTGGATGCTTGAGTTAGAACGAAGTTATGGCTTATGTAAAATTGTAAAAGATGTGTTGTAAATAAAAGATTGTAATTCAAGGTGTATGTCTTTCCGCTGTATTTTGTAATGAACTAATGTAATGAAGGATGAAAACTTTTTTATCTGTATTTTTGGCTATGTTTACTATTATAATTAAAGTTGATGCAGGAAAGTGTGCCACGTATTTCTGAGATATCATATTGGAAATTAGGAGCGCTACACTGATAGCATCTGGGCTCACGTGTAGAGTGTATAGCAGTGAGATATGCATGAAACTGTGGTGAGTATGAAGCTAGGGTGCCAAAACCAAACTGGTCAGAAGGACCAGTGGCATCAGGTGTATAACGTGTCGGAGGAATACCAGAAGTGGAATGTGTAGACTGACGAAGCGGTGGTGGACTGACAGGGTGTGGGGGTGAGAATGGTGGAATAAGTGCATGTGTCGGTGGGGAGGTAAGTAGGGTGGGTGCTGGCAACTGTTGGGATGCAGGTGGTATTTCAATAGGTGGTGTTTCAGTAGGGGGAACAACAGGTGTAAGGACAGTAGGAGATGTGAGTGGATCCAGAGGAGTAGGATCAAATGGAATGCGGGAGATGAAGTTGGGGAGCTAGCAACAACTGGGAAATCGAGAAATCTAGTATCATCGGGGGGAGTCAGTTTGTAAGGAGAGTCTTCCACAAAGGATACATGTCTAGAAATGCGGACATGACCAGCCATTGGGTCAAAACAACGATAACCTTTGTGTTCGGAACTGAAACCTAGATGAACGCACTTAGCAGTACGAGCGGAGAGCTTTGTGCGCTCAGTAGGAGGGAAAAGGATGTAACAGGTGCACCCAAAGTTACCGAGCATACTGTAGTCGGGAGGTGAGTGATAAAGAGCCTCATAAGGCATCGTACCAGCTAGAGCAGACGATGGACTAATTTTGATGAGACTAACAGAGGTCATGACAGCTTCAGCCCAGAAAGAACGAGGAGCGGAAGAGGGGAGTAAAAGAGCACGAGCCGTCTCAAGGATGTAATGATGCCTGCGTTCAGGATTGTTGAAAAAGGGTGTTGTGAGACTGAAGGATCGATCTCATAGTGGTGGAAGTGTACTCACGCGCACCGTCCGATCGAAAATTCTTAATGCGCACACCGAACTGAGTGTGAATTATAGTCGTAAAGAGCCCGTAAATATCAGGTATCTCAGATCGCTGATGCATAAGTGTTACCGCTGAATCTGGTGTGGGGGTAAACAGATAATATTTGTGAGTTCTTGAAAAACCTGAATAGCAAACACCTAACCTGTTCTGCCGGAGTTTGACCGCTGACTCCCGCCGTTCACCTGCAAAGAAGTGCGAGACACCGGGGTTGATCCCGGCGACGCACCCTCCGACGCTCAAGTCAGTAACCAGAAATGATTATGATAGAGCATTTAACTAGCAAAAGATTGATTACCTCTTAATGGAGATGGATGGGGAGTATTTATAGGCGCCTTGGGGATCAAATTAGGAATGTAATCCCCGTGATCTGATAAGGAATATAATCCCTGTATTCAGATTAGGAATGTAATCCCTAATTCCCAGTAAAAAGATAGATGTGAATCAGGGCCGTTGATTAGGATTAATCAGAAACCCTAATTCTATCTTGCTGGACCGGGTTTGCCGCGGGTTGAAACCCACACCCGATTGAGGTGGACCCGTTCGTGGGTTATTGGATCTTTAGGAAAGAGATCCAGTACCCATTTCAGACCCATTGGTAGGCGAAATTACCATTTTACCCCTGGGCTTCAAGATTCATGCTCGATTTGGACGGTTCCGATTTAACCCCATTTTTAGCCATATCACGAGCCCCCTACTCCCGAAGACTAAGTTTGATCAGCCTTTGGGGAGTAGTTTTACTGTTTTAATGGCTAACGGAGTTGTATCGGAGTCCAAATGGGAGGTTTTGAATCCTGAAGGAGGTAGTGTGGTAATGTTCTAAGTTGGTAGAACTCTTGGTCGTTCGTGAGCTCTGGATATTTGGTGATCTTTATCTACTTTTTCGGATTATTTATTTGACTTTGCGATGCGTTAACTGATCGTTCGGGGGTCTCAACAACATATTCTAGGCAATAATTGTCCGTTCAGGGGCTCAAAAACGCTCCCCTGATTTTATAATTATTTTCTAGAATTTCTTGTTAATTTTCCCAAATTTTTAGGAATTTTTTCGCAATTTTTAAATAAATAAAACGATTAAAATAAATAAAAACTAATTTTTAATACCGATTTATGGCGTGGCGCGATCTGGGCCCTCTATCAGCGCCGAGCGCGATTTTCTGGGTGGTCAGACTATCCGCGTTCCTCGGCAGATAGTTTCTCCGTTTTCGAGGGTCGGTTCCTCGTCCCCTCGGCTCGGCAGCTCGGCATGTAGCTCGGAATCAGCTGAACCACGTGGCGTGATCCTGATCGTCCATCTCAGTGCGAATCCCCAAAAAACGCTATCTTGTCGTTTAGTGAACGTGGCAAGATCTGAGCCGTCCATCATGACGAGCACGTTTTTTAACAAGATCCAACGGCTGAGGAGGGTCGGCGGATTTTTTCTCCATATACGAGGGTCGGTTCCTCGTCCCCTCGGCTCGGCAACTCGGCACGTAGCTCGGAATCAGCCGAACCACGTGGCATGATCCTGATCGTTCATCTCAGCGTGAATCCCCAAAAAATGCTATCTTGTCGTTTAGTGAACGTGGCAAGATCTGAGCCGTCCATCATGACGAGCGCGTTTTTTGACAAGATCCAACGGCTGAGGAGGGTCGACAGATTTTTTCTCCATATATGAGGGTCGGTTCCTCGTCCCCTCAGCTTGGCAGCTCGGCACGTAGCTCGGAATCAGCCGAACCATGTGGCGTGATCCTGATCGTTCATCTCAGCGTGAATCCCCAAAAAATGCTATCTTGTCATTTAGTGAACGTGGCAAGATCTGAGCCGTCCATCATGACGAGCGCATTTTTTGATAAGATCCAACGGCTGAGGAGGGTCGACGGGTTTTTTCTCCATATACGAGGGTCGGTTCCTCGTCCCCTTGGTTCGGACGCTCAGTGTTGTCAGTCGAGGCATGGAGTTGGATGTTCTAAAGCTTTCTGGATTTGAGTCTTCGTCTCCCTCCGGTCCAGTAGCTCGGCTGCTTAGCCAGGCTGTTCGGTAGCTCGGCTAGGCAGATCGGTGGCCAGAAGCTCGGAAGGTACACGTGGTCGGATCTGGAACGTCCATCATTGCGTGAATCACGAGGAGTGGGTTCAGATCACAAGAAAACGTTATTTTGTCATTTTGTGAGCATGGCGCAATCTGAACCGTCCATCGTGTCCTGGCACAAATTTTGAAGAGATCTGACGGTGATTTAGCCTCGGTAGGACTTTTCTCCATATGCGAGGGTTGGTTCCTCGTCCCCTCAGTTCAGAAGCTCGGTGTTGTCAGCCGAGGCATGGAGTTAAACATTTCGAAGCTTTCTCAGTAGCTCGGTTGCTCGACCAAGCTGTTCAGTAGCATGGTTTGGCACACCGGTGGCCGAGTCATGGACTTAAGCGTCTTGAGGAGTCTTTGTTTTGAAACATCGCAACTCTCTGCTTTGGCGCTTTGGCTTGTTGGCGGGCTTTTTAAATTCCCAAGGAAGCCCAAACGTTGCACTGGGATTATAAGTTCTTACTCCCCCACCCCCTAAGCTCATTTCTTACTTTCTACCCCAAGCTTTCACTTTTACTCTGCGTTCTCTGCTAGCGGCGATATTCACTCCAAGGCGGTTGCGTTAGCTGTCGCGTGGGCCAGGCGATTTCTGGCGAACTTGTTCCGACCGTGAACATCACTTCAAGGGCACGTCACTTCAAGGTCAGTTTATTTGCCTTAACCTTTTTCTAGAGATGTCAAGGGTGAACTCGGGGAGTGAGGCCTCGTCCTCGGGCGATAGTGGTGCTGAGGAGAGGAGGCAGATGGAGATCCGAAGGAAGGGGAAGCAAGTAGCCGACCCGTCTGTGGCCGAGGCGAGGAAGGAGAAGAAGAAGAGGAGGGTAGTGGCCCAATCTCCTGTGGTCGAGGAGATCGTGGAGAATTCGAGGCAAGCCCCTAAGATGGGCCGGTACCCTTGTGTACTGTCCGGGCATGCTGGGGTTAGGCAGTACGAGGGCGACCTCATGAAGAAGGCGATCATCGGTCAGTCGGAAGTTTACGAAGAGAACAATCCGGTTCTGGCCACCGAGGCAGACGAGATTGGATCGGTGCTATCCGAGAGGGACCTACTCCGGATCAGAAAAGGGTTCGCCATCCCTCCGGAGTACAAGCTAATTCTCCCCGGCCCTGGGATGCGAGCGAACTCCAAACTGTCGTCGTCGGATATGTGCATGTTCGACTACGACTCTCTGAACGCCGGACTGCGCTTCCCCCTACACCCTTTCACTCGTCAGGTCCTCGGGTGGTACTGCCTTGCGTCGACCTAATTCATGCTGAACACGTGGTGCCATGTGAACGCCTTCCTGTCGTAGTGCCGCAATGCCGAGGTCGAACCGGACCTGACGATCTTCCGAAGCATGTATCGGATAAACCGGATGCACAAGACCGAGCATCGATACTACCTGGCACCGAGGAAAGGCGTTCGGATTATAGAAAACCCGGACTCGATCAAAGGCTGGAAGGAGAAATTCTTCATATTGAGGGAGCCATCGATGCTGCAAGTTCCAAGCCGGTGGAAAGTAGAGGTGCCAAAGTTTGCGAGGGGCGACCCGGAACTGACTGCAGCCGAGGAGGAAGTGGCGAGGAAGATCGTGGCCCTCCCGATGTTGAGCTGGAGGGAGATGACCGAGGAGGTGCTATACGGGTCGGGCCTTAGTCCGATCGACCCGAGTACGCTCCTGACATCTCGCAATATTTTGTTTTTTTGTTTTTTCCAAGTCTTTAGCTCGTTTCATTAACTCCCAATTTGTTTGTTGTTTGGTACAGAAGCATCGAAGATGGACTTTACGACCATGATGAACGAGAGGGGTAAGGTGGCCGATGGAAGGAAGAGGAAGAGGCCGAGCACGACCGTCTCGTCAGGTCGGCCTCCCAAGGTAGCTTCGGCCGTTATTCTGCCTCCCCCTGTCACTGAGGTCCCCTCGCCAACGGTGGTTGTCGTTGCTGAGTCCTTGGCTCTTGCTGCTTCTTCCGCGGCTGATGAGGCGTTCGACGTCTCGGCAGCTTTGTCGCTTCAGGATCCGCCGCTGACTGCCGAGGCTAAGGTGATCTTGACCGAACAGCACAAGCAATTGTTCGTTCCGGATTGGCGGGTCAAGAAGCACGACGGCTTCCTTGGGAATTCGCAGATGTCAATGCAGGATGTCAAGCATTTGGCAACCCCGAAGGACCGAGCCGCGCTGAAGGCGGGGACGGTTGGCGACGATACCTATGAGGTAGCTCGGTCGCTCGTATTGGTAAGTGTTGCATGCCTTCTCCTGAGAATTTCTTCAAGTCTGCCGTTCGGCTGTTACCTTGTTCTCACTATCTTTTTGTTTTGGCAGGCCACTTGCCACTTTAACCATCTCCTCGAAGCGTTCGCCGCACAGGAGAAGGAGCTGAATGCCGTCAGTGATAAGGACAGGGCGGACAAGGTGAGGGCAGTTCGGTAGCTCGAAGCTGAGCAGAGGCGAGCCGAGGGCTTGGAGGTCCAGGTTGCCGACCTTGTGGCCGACCTGGAGCGGATAATGGGGCGGCTTGCTGAAGAGGCTGCTAAGGCCACCAAGGCTGCCGAGGAGCAGGCGGCATCAGCGAAGGCCCTAGCGAAGGCGAAGGCGGAGAAGGATGCCTTGGCGACGAAGATCAGGGTCGAGGTGGAGGCCGAAGCGAAGGCACATATGGCCACGAACATGGAGAGGTCCTACCAGAGGGCGCTCGACCATGTCCAGGACCGCGTCCCTGGCTTTCAACGGGTCGGCTACAAGCTGTGGCCCGGATCCGCATCAGATGACGAGGAGGAGGGAGGTGAAGGAGACGAGGGAGAGGGTGACGACGATGAGGAGGTGGATGCCGAGGTGGATGTGACCAACCCCCAGGTCAGGGCGAGAGATGAGGGGCCTTCTGGCGAAGCGCCTGTGATTGAGCCGACGACACAGGTGGACCCTTGATCTCCTCGTCTTTTTGTAATATTTCTTCTTTTTTTCAAAAATGTAATGCCTTTTTGCGGACTGGCCACCGCTTCTTCCTTTATGAATGAAAGTTTTTGTTTCAAATTTGTGCAAGTGTTTGGGTCGGTCTGTAGTTTCCTAGTTGTGACGTTCTTGTATTTCAGATCCTCGAACATGCCCCCAACACCATAGCAGCTCGGCGTCTGTTTAAGCAATCTCGCGAGGCTTGACTCGAGGGTGAGATCGAGCTGATCCGAAGAGTGTCGCTCAACGTAGAGAAGAAGTACAGTGAGCTGCTGGCCGAGGTTCATCACCTATGGATAGTCGAGGAGGAGTTTTCGACGAAGGAGGAGGAGCTAGCCTCGGTGCGAGCCGAGCGAGATGAGCTCGCGAAGAAGATCGAACAGCTGCAGAGGGTCACGGTCGACAAGAGCATCGAGGTGACTAACTTACGTCGTATTATATCCGATAGCGCTGAGTGCCCCGGTTCGGCAAAACTCCCTCGATTCAAGATAATGGTTAAGGACGACACTCTGAAGGATAGGATCGTTGAGCTCGAGGAGGAGGTGGCTCGACTGAAGCCTCAGCCCGTGAGGGCTAATGTCTGCAGCACCTCCTGCACTCGCGAGGAGATAGAGCGAGGGATCACCTTTTACGAGCTCACGACTCGTCGCCAAGTTATGGGTCGGACAGCAGCCGACGCACAAAGAATGGCTGTCAGCTCGAGTGGAGCCTCGGTCGGAGCCACCATTAGGATTAGTGGCGAGGCGGCATCGCAGTTCGTCGGCCTGGAGACAAGCTCGGAGATGAAAAAACGGAATCCCCGATTGTCTCTTAATCGGAACGTCCCTGTCCCGAGGAGGCACTGATCCAGCTGCATCGTTGTTTTCCCTGTTGTAACGAAATACCTTGTAAATATGTCAAGTCGTTGTTTCGTTGTAACTTTTTGCCTTGTAAACTTATCACGTTGTTTCAATAAAATCGAAGTTGCTTTGCTCAACGTTGTGCCGCAGCTGCCTTACACTTGAAACCGAACCATAAGGACCATAGTTGTCTTTCTTTGAATGCATTAGCTGCGGATCTTTAGTTTTTTGGCTCGAAGTATACCGAGGCGATTTTGCAATTTCGTGGTGTGATAGCTCGGATTTCAAACGCAATCCACGTGGCTCAATCTAGACGGTCGATCATGATCGTGGACCGCATCACGAGGTGGGAGGCACGAATTCCCAAAAAAACACTATCTTGTCGTTTTGCGGAAACGTGGCACGATCTGATCCGTTCATCACGTTTTAGCACGCATTTTGAGATGATCTAACGGTGAAATTGGTTCAGGAGAATTTTTCTCCATATACAAGGGTCGGTTCCATATCCGCTCGGCTCGGGGTATTGACTGAGCGCAGTCGAGCCGAACGCAGGACTCCGAACCACCGTTAGAGTTGCTCGACGATTGTGAGAGCAGTTCCGAATGGCGACCTACTTCTAGCTCGCTTATGAGCGAGCTTGCGAAGAAGAATCGAGCCAAGTGTTGGACTCCGAACCATCGGTAGAGTTAGTCAACGGTTGTTGGAGCAGTTCCGAATGGCGATCTGCTTCTAGCTCGCTTACGAGCGAGCTTGCGAAGAAGAATCGAGCCAAGTGTTGGACTCCGAACCATCGGTAGAGTTGGTCAACAGTTGTTAGAGCAGTTCCGAATGGCGATCTGCTTCTAGCTCGCTTACGAGCGAGCTTGCGAAGAAGAATCGAGCCAAGTGTTGGACTCCGAACCATCGGTAGAGTTAGTCAACGGTTGTTGGAGCAGTTCCGAATGGTGATCTGCTTCTAGCTCGCTTACGAGCGAGTGTGCGAAGAAGATTCGAGCCAAGTGTTAGACTCCGAACCATCGGTAGAGTTGTTCAACGGTTGTGGGAGCAATTCCGAATGGCAATCTGCTTCTAGCTCGCTTACGAGCGAGCGTGCGAAGAAGATTCGAGCCAAGTGTTGGACTCCGAACCATCGGTAGAGTTGTTCAACGGTTGTCGGAGCAGTTCTGATTGGCGACCTACTTCTAGCTCGCTTACGAGCGAGCTTGCGAAGAAGAATCGAGCCAAGTGTTGGACTCCGAACCATCGGTAGAGTTAGTCAACGGTTGTTGCAGCAGTTCTGAATGGCAATCTGCTTCTAGCTCGCTTACGAGCGAGCTTGCGAAGAAGAATCGAGCCAAGTGTTGGACTCCGAACCATCGGTAGAGTTGTTCAACGGTTGTGGGAGCAGTTCCGAATGGCGATCCGCTTCTAGCTCGCTTACGAGTGAGCTTGCGAAGAAGATTCGAGCCAAGTGTTGGACTCCGAACCATCGGTAGATTAGTTCAACGGTTGTGAGAGCAATTCCGAATGGCGAACTACTTCTAGTTCGCTTAGGAGCGAACTTGCGAAGAAGAATCGAGCCAAGTGTTGGACTCCGAACCATCGTTAGATTAGTTCAACGGTTGTGGGAGCAATTCTTTGTGGCGAACTACCTCTTGTTCGCTTAGGAGCAAACTTGCGAAGTAGAATCGAGCCAAGTGTTGGACTCTGAACCATTGTTAAAGTGAAGAGTAGAAGCAGAGAGATGTAAACAATTTTTTCCAAGAAAAATATGAGAAAGCTTTCTTTATTGATGACTAGTGATCGGCTGCTTCTAAAGTTGTAAGCCGTTATTTACAAGAGGGAAATAAAAGAAAACAGTACAAGTAATAGGAGAGGAACGGTTTGACATCTCAAAAATATTTAGAGAGGCGTTGGTGCTCTCTCTTGGTATTTTAGAAGATGGTCGGCGTTCCAAGTCCTGGGGATCTCTCTGCCCTCGAGGTCTTCTAGTCTGTATGCCCTGGGCCTAACTTCTTTGGCGACCTTATAGGGTCCCTCCCAATTTTGGGCCAATTTGCTCTTCTGACCTGGGAACGAGATGGCTAACTTTCTGAGGACCAGGTCCCCTTCTTTGAGGTCCGTAGGGCGAACTCTCTTGTTGTATGCCATTTCGATCCTTCTTCGGTAGCTTTGTTGACAAATGGCAGCTCTTTCTCAGATCTCATCAATAAGGTCTAGATTTGCTCGGAGCTCTCTGGCATTCTGTTCTTCTTCATAAGCCATTAAACGAGGAGAGGGTATACCGACTTCGAGGGGATCACAGCCTCGGACCCATAGGTGAGATTAAATGGGCTCTCTCCTGTGGGGGTACACTTTGTAGTACGGTAGTTCCACAGCACGTTGGGATGCTGGTCGACCCATAGGCCTTTGGAGCATTTGTCTAACCTCTTCTTAATGCCGGAGAGAATCTGTCGGTTAGCATTTTTGACTTGGCCGTTCGACTGGGAATGGGAGACGGAGGAAAATCGGTGCTGGATGACGAGGTCTTCGCAGAGAGCTTGGAAGGCGGCCCCAGTGAACTGGGTTCCGTTGTCTGTTACGAGGACCCGAGGGACTCCGAATCGGTAGATGACATTCTTCCAAAAGAACTGAACGACCTTGTTCTCAGTGATCGTGGCCAGGGGCTCGGCCTCTATCCATTTTGAGAAGTAGTCGATTGCCACGACTAAGAATTTGAACTGACCGAAAGCTGGGAGAAATGGCCCTAGTAAATCCATCCCCCACATTGCAAAGGGGATTGGACTTGATAGGGAAGTGAGTGGAGCTTGTGGGAGGCGTCGGATGTTGGAGTACTTCTGGCAAGGGCCGCAATGCCGAACGTGTAGTTCGGCGTCTTGCCGGATAGTAGGCCCGAAATATCCGTAGTTCAACACTTTGCGGGCTAGGGACCTGGAGCCCGAATGTGCCCCGCCAATGCCCTCATGAAGTTCTTGCAGGGCGTATTCGGCTTGTTCGGGAGAAAGGCATCTCAAATAAGGCCTGCCGTCTACCTGTGTGAAGGAACGCTTGTAAAGGATGCCCTCGATGAGTGTGTATCGCTCTGCTCGGGTTCTTACTCTTTAAGCTTTCTTAGGGTCTTCAGGGAGGAGACCGTCGCGTAAGAATTCGACGAGGGATTTCATCCAGTTATCTTCAAGCAAAACAGGCAGTGACTCCATTGAGTCGGAATTTTCATCCTCTATACTGGGCTTTAGAAGGACCTCTACCAAGACGGTCTGCTGGAGACCTTGGAGGGAGAAAGAAGCTAGCTTGGATAGGGCATCGGCCTGGGCGTTTTCTTCTCGAGAGATTCGTTCTATGAGGGCTTCTTCGAATAAGGCCATGAGACTCCTGACCTTGGCTAAGTATTTAACCATCCGGTCGTCACGCGCTTCATACTCGGCTAGGACCTGATTAACGAACAGCTAAGAGTCGCTGATGATCCGAAGGCGTTGTGCCCCTGCATTGCGGGTTATCCCAAGGCCGACTATAAGTGCCTCGTATTCTACTTCGTTGTTAGAGGCCTTGAAGTTTATACGGAGGGAGTATTGGAGGATAAAGTCATCTGGGCCTGCCAGAATGACCCCGGCTCCGCTTCCCTCATTACAGGAGGATCCGTCCACATATACCGACCAGATAGGTGGTCCCTTCACTGCTTGACTGAACTCTGGGATGGTAATTTCAACTATGAATTCTGCTAAGGCATGGGCCTTGATCGCGGTCCGGGGCTGATAGGTTATATCATGTTGGCTCAGCTCGATTGACCACTTCATAAGGCGACCCGAGGTCTCTGGCTTGTGGAGGACTTGCTTTAGCCGTTGGTCGGTAAGGACGACCACCGAGTGGGACTGAAAATACGGGCGAAGCTTTCTTGCGGCCATCACCAGGGCGTAAGCCATCTTTTCTATTCTCGGATAGCGGAGCTCGGCATCCCGAAGTACCTTGCTCACATAGTAGATGGGCTTTTGAGCCCGATCTTCTTCCCTTACCAAAATGGCACTGAAGGTCTGCTCAGAGGCTACCAGGTAAAGGTAGAGGGGTTCTCCAGGAATTGGTTTGCTGAGGAGAGGAGGATTGACGAGGTAAGCCTTGAGCTGGTCGAAGGACTCCTGTTGCTGTTGACCCCACTCAAAACCTTTAGCCCCCCTGAGGGCTTTGAAGAAGGGGAGGCATTTCTCCTCGGACTTCGAGAGAAAGCGCCCTATGGCGGCTAAGCGGCCTGTTAACCTCTAAACTTCCTTAACATTCTTGGGAGGGGCCATGTCTAGTATGGCCTTGATTTTCTCAGGGTTAGCTTCAATTCCTTGTTGGCTGACCATGAAGCCGCGGAACTTCCCTGATGAGACTCCGAATGCACACTTGTTTGGATTGAGTCTCATGTTGTGTTTTCTCAGAACATCAAATGCCTCCTGGAGGTCAGTCACATGATCGGCACCTCGAATGCTTTTTACAAGCATGTCGTCAACGTATACCTCCATATTACGGCCGATTTGAGCTTGGAAAACCTTGTTGACGAGGCGTTGGTATGTGGCGCCTGCATTTTTCAAACCGAAGGGCATAACCCTGTAGCAATAGAGGCCCTGATCGGTCACAAATGATGTCTTCGGGATATTCGGGGGGAACATCCGAATCTGGTTGTAGCCTGAGAAGGCGTCCATAAGCTGAGGAGTTCATGCCCCGAGGTGGCATCAATCAAAGTGTCAATACTCGGAAGAAGGATGGGATCTTTGGGGCAAGCCTTGTTGAGATCGGTGAAATCGATGCAGATCCTCCAAGTCCCATTGGACTTCTTCACCATTACTACATTCGACAACCACTCGGGATAGTTCACCTCTTGTATGAACCGGGCCTTCAAGAGCTTATCCACCTCCTCCTTCATAGCTAGTTGGCATTCGGGGGCGAACTTACGTCTCTTCTGCTGGACCGGTTTGGACCCCGGGGCAACACTGAGGTGGTGGACTAAGAGCTCTTCGGAGATTCCGGGCATGTCTGCTGCTGACCAAGCAAAGAGGTCTTGGTTCCTTCGGATGCACTGGACTATGTCGGAGCATAGGGCGGATGGGAGGGTCTTGCTAACAAAGAACTTTCGGCTTGAGTCCTGCTCAGAGAAGAGCACTTCCTCCAACTCATCCACCGGCTCGGACATTGGTCAGGTGACATCTTGGGGATTTCCAGAGTTTCTAGGGAGAGGACTGGATCGAGGGTAGAGGTCATGTAGCACTTACGGGCCGTTTCCTGATTGCCCCTTACTTCCCCTACTCCGGCCCGGGTGGGGAACTTTATCTTAAGATGGTACGCCGAAGGAACGGCTTCTAGAGCTGCTAGGCCTGGTCGGCCCAGGATGACATTGTAAGCTGCAGGGACATCCACAACCATAAAATCCATCGACTCCGTTCGGGTAGTAGGATTTTTGCCAGCGGTTACGTCGAGGGTGATCACCCCTTTGATAGTCACTGGCACTCCCGTGAACCCTTGGAGCGTGTAGCCGGCGGACTTGAGTCTATCTCGAGAGAGTTTGAGGCCTTTGAATGCGGCGAGGAAGAGGATGTTAATGGAGCTACCATTGTCCACTAGGATCCTCTCCACTTTGAAGTTTGCCATGTGGAGGTTGATGACGAGTGCGTCACAGTGAGGAGTTCAGATGCCCTCGAGGTCTTCATCTAAAAATGTGACGGGGACTCCGAGGCCTTTAAGAGAAGGGGTGGTGCGAACCGAATTGACTTCTCTTATAAATGCCTTTCGAGAGGAGTTCGAGGAGCCCCCCATTGGGCCCCCATGAATGAGGTGTAGGACACACTCCTCTTCGAAGTCGGGCATTTCATCGCGTTCCGGACGCTTATTAGCCCCCCGAGGCGGGGGAGGAAGGTCGGCCCGGTCCTTTCTCACGAATCTGGTCAGCTGTCCCCTCTGGATAAGGGCTTCTATCTCATTCTTCAAGGCCTGACAATCATTGGTTTCGTGGCCATGGTCCCGGTGATAATGACACCACTTCTCTTTATCCCTTTTCTTGGCGGGGGTGTTCATCCTCGGAGCAGGGGGTATGACCCCTTCCTTCTCAACTTCCATCAGAATGGTAGAGACATTGGTGGTGAGAGGAGTAAATTTCTCAAATCTGGGGGGAGGACGGCGCTGGCCGGTATTATCCTTCTGGAGCTTCTTAGCTCCTTCCTCTTTTGTTGCCTTTCTCTTAAACCCGGAGGAAAACCCCTCCAAATTAGGGCGGTGCTCAGCTTCTTCGGCCCAAATATACTTTTCACTTCGGAGGAGAAGGTCAGAGAAGTTCTGTGGAGGCTTCTTGGCGAGGGAGGAGCGGAGGTTGGAATTGAGGACATTGGATTGAAATGCTGCTGCAGCGACCGACTGATCGAGGGATGCTATGGACCTGGCTTCAGCTGTGAACCTCTTCACATAGTCTCTCAACTACTCACCCTTCTTCTGGTGGAGGTATAGTAGCGAGATGCTGGTCTTCTCAGTTCTGTGGCTACTTACAAAATGGGTGACGAAGAGGGTCTCGAATTGCTCGAAAGAGAATATTGAGGATGGGGCAAGGCGAGAGTACCATTCTCGAGCTGGACCTTTGAGAGTTGCGGGGAAGGTTTTGCAGAGCAGAGCATCGGAAGCTTGGTGGATGAGCATGAGGGTTTTGAAGCTTTCGATGTGGTCCACGGGGTCAGTCTCCCCGGAATAGGTCTCATATTGAGGAGGCTTGAAGCCGATTGGTATGGGTGCATCCATTATGGTTCGGGAAAAAGGAGGTCTGCTAGGACGAAGAGTCCTTCCTCTAAGCTCTTCTTCTCGGTCTAACTGACCCAAGTGCCTCTCCATCTCATGGAGATGGCAATAGACTGCGTCATCCTTTCGACGGTAATCAGGAGAACCTCTAGACTCGTCTTCGTACGAGGGAGAGCAGGGGCTACGACGGCGGTAGCTCCTGGAGCGGCGAGGACTTGGTATGTGCAGGGGGTTGCTAGGAGCTCGGGGAGGAGTAAGGGACCGCTGGTGAGGACTTCGAACCCGAGGTGGAGTGGGAATCCTTGGAGCATTGGTGTTATTGGGACGGAGGTTGAGAGCTTGTAGGACGGTTGCTTGGAACTGTTGGAACTCAGCACGGGTGATGGGTGCCTCATCGTTCCTAGGGTGTTGCCGACCGGCGGGGGAATGTGGTCTTCTTCTGTGATGTTCGGGGGACTCTCTCCGCTCCCTTCGGATCGGGGACCTTCTGTAGTCTCGGCGGTGAGGAGATCGCTCATCCGGATGTTGTTGGCGGGAGGCTCCCTCTCGGGCCCGCTTTTCATCTAGACGGTGGTGAAGATCCACATCTTTCGGCCGATTGGGGACTTTTTGTTGGAAGTCGGAAGCTCGGGGATTATGGGAGGCCATAGAATTCGAAAAGGCATTGTGGATGGAGACATGGTCCGGGAGGAGAGGCTGTTTCTGAGGGTTGGGATCCTTAGGAGGTTGTTGATTCTGAGGAGGAGGAGGAAGGTCCTGTTGGAGTGGGTCTTCCACTGGAGGAGGAAGTTGCCCCTGCTGTTGAGCAGGTTGGATGGGAATTTCTTGTTGCTGATCGGGGTTGGGTCCTCGGTTGGACCCTCTGGATCTGACTTTCCTAGGAGGCATGGCTGGAGGAATCCGACCAACAGGAAGAGGGGAGGCTGCTATTCGTTAGGTTCCCACAGACGGTGCCAATCTGTTACCGCTGAATCTGGTGTGGGGGTAAGCAGATAGTATTTGTGAGTTCTTGGAAAACCTGAATAGCAAACACCTAACCTATTCCGCCGGAGTTTGACCGCTGACTCCCGCCATTCACCTGCAAAGAAGTGCGAGACACCGGGGTTGATCCCGGCGACGCACCCTCCGACGCTCAAGTCAGTAACCAGAAATGATTATGAAAGAGCATTTAACTAGCAAAAGATTGATTACCTCTTAATGGAGATGGATGGGGGGTATTTATAGGCGCCTTGGGGATCAAATTAGGAATGTAATCCCCGTGATCTGATAAGGAATATAATCCCTGTAATCAGATTAGGAGTGTAATCCCTAATTCCCAGTAAAAAGATAGATGTGAATCAGGGCCGTTGATTAGGATTAACCAGAAACCCTAATTCTATCTTGCTGGACCGGGTTTGCCGCGGGTTGAAACCCGCACCCGATTGAGGTGGACCCGTTCGTGGGTTATTGGATCTTTGGGGAAGAGATCCAGTACCCATTTTAGACCCATTGGTAGGCGAAATTACCATTTTACCCCTGGGCTTCAAAATTCTTGCTCGATTTGGACGGTTCCGATTTAACCCCATTTTTAGCCATATCAATAAGAAAAATGCATGTATGTCTAGTGAAGTCATCGATGAAGGCAATATAATAGAGATAGTCTTTCCAGGAAGGTACAGGAGTGTCCCCATATGTCAGAATGAACAAGTTGAAAAGGATGGGTGGTTTGAAAAGTGCTTTTGTGACTAAAGGGTAGGGCGATATGTTTAGCCAAATGACAACCCTGACAATCAGATAAATTTTTAAAAGTAAGAGAACCAAGGGCACCACTGCGAGCTAGAGTCTGGAGTCATGATGTGCTAATATGACCTAAACGTCAGTGCCACATGTCAGCATCAGAGGAAATAATACCGACAAAACTAGAAAGAGAGTGATGTGCACGAAGAAAATCTAGATGATATAGACGACCCTGACGACTAGCACGTCCAAACTCCTCACCGGTGCATGAATCAGTAATAGAACAACCGAAAGAGTCAAAAGTAACGACAAGACCACTATCGCACAACGCACTAATAGAAATAAGGTTTATGGGTAAATAAGGAGCATAAAGAACATATAATAATGTGAGAGTGGGAGAGCTAATTGCCTTTGAGTGTGTAACGAGAAGTGGTGAGCCATTAGCTGTGTGTAGAGATGGAGTGTGAGAGGGAAGTGCAGTGCAGGTGGTGAATAGTGTTTTATTACTAGTGAGATGATGTGATGCACCAGAATCTAAAATCTAGAACTAATTCATACCGGGAGTGACCGAGAATGCAGGAGCATAGGAGCCAGCATTGATAGACTGACCCATGAGCTATAGTTCCAGCTGAGTGAGGCGCTGCTGAAGATTATCCCAATCAGCAGGAGACGGCAAGACTGGAGTGACGAGCATGGCCGAGGATGTAAGGGAAGAAGCACTTCTAGGAGGAATATGTTGCTGGTGTCTGAATCGGGGTAGAGGGCAGGACGGGGCAACTGGTGGCAGAAGTAGAGGTGAGGGAGGGTGAGGAATGATGCTGGGAGAAGGTAGGAAATCGGAGGCAGACTAAAAATGGCGTTGTTGCTGTTTGAATCTGGAGGAGTAATGAGAGGTGGTTGTAATGGGGAAGTAGGTGGAAGCGGAAACATGTGGGAGAGACTGAGATTCCATCAAGTAGTAGTACCTGTAAATTTATTTATTTATTTATTTATTTTTGAAAAACAGAAAAAGATAGCTTATTGGATTCCGCGTCGGGTACATGGTAATGGGTTCAGTATGGGTAATGGGTTTCGGGTAATGGGTTTAGAAGGGTAATGGAGAAGTAGGGTTAGGGTTTGAGGTGGGAGAGGAGAGGGGAGGCTAGGGTTTGTGATGGCAGTGGAGAGGGGCGGCTAGGGGTTTTTGCAGGAGAGGGGAGGTCGAAGGAGGAGGCGTAGGAGATCTCAGATCGGAGGAGCCGGAGGAGGCCGGAGCAGAGGAACTATAAAGAAAGGTCGGGCCTTTGAGGTTTGGAGACTTCGACGAGGAGGCTGACATGGTAGTGATTGGAGACGACGGCATTGATCATGGAGGCCCGGATATTGATGAGATCGCCGGAGGGTAGGGAGCGGGAGAGGCGGATGTACTTCTCGCCGGGGTGGTGGTCGATTAAGAAAGAAGAAGGGGTTTCGATTGGGTGGTTGACGGAAAAGGGGCGTCGGGGTTCTGGGGGCTGCTGTTGACGTTGAGGACAGAGGAGGAGGTCGAAGGGGATGGCTGGCGAAGACGAGTTTGGTTGTTGCTGCCTCCATTTAATCTTTTTTTCTTTTTTTCTTTTTTTTTGTTGGATTTGAGGATTTTTGGATAGAGAAATTTAAGTGAATAAAATTTGTATAATTTGCTCTGATACCATGTTAAGATAAATGAGAGATATGAAAATAATACTGAATATTGAATTGAGAAATAACTGAGTACAATATCTCCTATATATAGGAGTGAACCAAATACAAAATTAGCCCAATACCCAATGTATGACTATAATATCTAACACAGCAAAAACTAGAACCACCAGAGTATAAACACGAATTAAAATAAAAAATATCTGCTGGTAATTACTCCAAATATAAACACGAATTAAAATCAAAAATATCTGCAGGTAATTACTCCAGAGCTGATCCCCTCAGTATAATGACCATCCTGAATAGCACTTGATGTAAAAAACATTCCTTTATTATCTTATGATAAACCACAAACACACCCATTATTAACACTCAATTGTTAAAGCTTAACAAGATTAAATACACATAAATACATATATGGTTGATGACTACCATCATCTTTAAATCAAAATACATAAACTGTATATGGAAACATAAAATACGAGTCAAGGAACTAAAGGATTGAGAACAATAGGAAGCCCATTCTGAGGTTGTAAGGTAAGCATGTCTGCTGGCTTATGTTTGTACTCTGGGGAGATGGAGAATGTGAACCTTTTAAGAATCAAAGCAATTACTGTCTTGGCTTCTAACATTGCAAAATTCTGACCAATGCATGCTCTGGGGCCGATTGAAAATGCCAGTAAAGCATTCGGATGCTTGGCAGCATTTGTGATGCCGTTCTCGAACCTTAATGGTTTAAATTCATCGGCATCGTCCCCCCAAAGCTCCTTGTCTCGGTGGATGACAGCAAATGGAATAGTCAGCACCGTTCCTTTAGGTATCAGTAAGCTTCCGAGGTTCATTTCCTTAGGAGCCTCCCTTACAATCATGATTATAGGACAGTAGAGCCTCAAAGCTTCGAAAAGCACTATGGTTAACTGCAGAAGGACATGATTAGTAAAGTAGAGAAGAATAAGGAGCATGACAATCTTTGTTGAGGATTTTTAGAATAGTATAAACTCAAAACCTTATTGTTCTCTAGTATTCTGGTTTAGTTTTATTCATATCCTCTATGAGTTGACAGTATGCTCCTTAAATAACGGTAAATGAAAATTTACTTGAACTAGGATAGCGATCACTAATCAAGTTTGGAATATCCAAGGTTAATCCAAAACTGGAAAGTGTCACGAAAATTTTTGTTACTCACACTGTTGCTAATTTTGGTGTGGGAGAAAACACATGGTGAGTTTATATTTGAAGGAAACTATTAAAGATATGATATTTGACCATTTCTGTGAAATGTGGTTAGAGCTCATGAGATTGGATCTAAATCGTTGATTGATCACCATGATCTAAATTCGACGGTTACTGACGCAGCCGATGGACCTGCAAAAAGCCTGAAACACTAGGGGTGGCCTCGGCAACAGCCCTCCGACGCTCAAGTCAAAACCAGAGAGAGATAGAGAGTTTGAAAGAGAAATTGCCAATTATTTATAGGCCTGAGAAATAGTTCAGAAGATTGAGATGAGTCCGTTAGATTGATATGAATACGTTCTCTCCTATTCATTACCCCCCTTAAGAGATAAGAGTCTCATATATGGGAATAAGAGATTTGACTAACCATCATGGGTTGGGTGTCTCTCATAGTGGGCCTAATCTGTCACTTTAATGAGCTTAAAATTGGCTCATGTCATAGTTGAGCCTGGAAAATGTCCAGACCTGTTAAACAGACCCGTTGTGGTTAATCTGCCTGTAGAAGCTTTGGGATCTGTACTGGAATCGTGCGGTCCTGATTTGTTAGGAAATTATGAGGATCTTGTTGAGTCTTTGACACAATTAACACATACCACCAAGCAAGACTAGATCATACCAAACACACAAAGCACACAAGAGTTGTCCCGATTGGGGCTTTCGCCTTAATCTGGGAGAGAAAGAACCGAGATATTATTTAACTAGAGAAGATACAAGAATATTACAATTCTCACCACGACCCTCTCTCAAGCCTAATGGAACTTGATGCTGCTTACAATAGAAAATTTTCTCACCCTCTTAGATGAAGTACTCTCTTATTCTATTCGGCACTCAATAGAATCATCATGGATCTATGAGTTGTTACAATTATTTATATAGATCTAGAGACAAACCCTAAGTTGATATCATGTTACAATAGCCATTGGATAGTATATAAGAGATAACCCTACGATAGGAGCCACACGATCCAACTTGAAGAGCAAGTTGGGCTTCTCACAAATCACCAAGACCCGACCTAAATATCCATCAGCGCCGCGACCGGTCGACCGCCACCCAGGTTCGGTCGACCGTCCCCTCTCGAGGACTTCTGCATCCTGTGACCGGTCGATCGCGCCCTATGACCGTTCGACCGCAACTTCTGCAACTACAGCTGCTGACTGTTTCTTTGCCTCCACTCCATTTCCAATTGCCTTTGTCTCTCCATCGTCTTATCGTCTTCTTATCCAATCTCGTATGCAAGATATAAATCCAACAATCTCTACCTTGGATTGCATACGCATGAATCCATACCTTTGTGATTTAAACATCTTCTAGATCTTTCTTCTCCGCTTTGTAAACATGTTTCAATGGCCTGTCCTGCTAGTTTGAACAAACCTCCACCTATTTTCCTCCAGCTGTATGCCCCCCTCAAGGGCACACACATGTAGATGTACTCATGGAGGTGTCACCCTCCACATGAACTCCACCTACATCAAGGCTTTCTCCACCTTTCAACAGTATTCGAACGTTGCAGTCTTGCATCGGTAATTCTAGTGACGACTTACTAGATAATGCTTTAGGAACAATGGGCTTCCATACACTCGGCCGAGTTTTTCTACTCCCACAAAGCTGGTAGAGGTTGTGCTGAACCTGCCCAATCCCCCTCTTACCCTTCATTACCTTGCGACGACTCTCCCAAACTGTCAAAACTCCGCCTCAAGTTGTGTACCTGCAGCCACGAGCATCAAGAGTACCCAAGGATATAAGATTCTTCTGTATCGAAGGAATATGCATGACCTCTTCTAGTGTGAACCCTTTATCATCTGGCATCTCCAATTCAACTGTTCCCTCACCCACCACTTCACAAATCTCACCACTCCCCGTTCTCACACTACGGCTTGTTGATGACTTGTAAGTAGAAAACATCTCTCTCTTGGAGCAAATATGAGAAGAACTTTCCGAATCAAGATACCAACTTGAATCCACATCTGAAGAACTTGAAACAAGAAGACAATAATCGACATTTTTACTTGACTCAGTTGCGCTGACTATTTGGACTTGTTCCCCTTCTTTAGTAGCACTCTTCTGACTCAACCACTTGTGACGGTCTCTCTTGTAATGCCCAACTCCTTTACAGTAATGGCAACGAATCTTACCTTTGTGTACTGCTTCCCTTCCAATTGAAGTATCACCATTCACCGCAAAACACCCTAAAGAAATAGACCATCCTTTATGAGTCTCCTTTCTTAGTTTATCTTCCTTCAGACCCTTAATCACCCTGGCTACAGTAAGTGTCTCCTTGGCTGATTTCCCATGTAGCATGGTAGTTATCAAATGATCATAAGAAGTAAGCAGTGAATAAATCAAGTTGAAAACTTTATCCTCTTCGCTAAGATCATCAGCGTTGACCGCCTTCAGTTCAGATATTACCTTATTGAACTCCACAATATGATCTTGAAGATGGGTACCTTCCTTCATTGAGAACCTAAATAGCTTCCTCTTCCAATACATCCGATCTAGCAACGACGATACCGAGTAGTCAGTTTTGAGTCTCGCCCATAGACTCGCCGCACTTTTCTCCTCAAGTATTACACTTTACTTCGTCCGCCACTTGCAACCGGATTAAACTCAAGGCCTTTAAACAAATCTCATCCCACTTCTCCTGCTGCATGTCGGTTGACGTTTTCTCTTCTAGGGGAAGATACAAGTCCTTCTGAACCAAAATATCATACATGTCCACCTTCCATAGATTAAAGTTGATCTTACCGTCAAACCGCTTGACATTCATCTTTTGATCTGCCATCTCCAAGGAACTCGAACAAACCCACGAATCCTGATTGCTCTGATACCACTTGTTAGGAAATTATGAGGATCTTGTTGAGTCTTTGACACAATCAACACATACCACCAAGCAAGACTAGATCATACCAAACACACAAAGCACACAAGAGTTGTCCCGGTTAGGGCTTTCGCCTTAATACGGGAGAGGAAGAACCGAGATACTATTCAACTAGAGAAGATACAAGAATATTACAATTCTCACCACGATCATCTCTTAAGCCTAATGGAACTTGATGCTGCTTACAATGGAGAACTCTCTCACCCTCTCAGATGAAGTACTCTCTTCTTCTATTCGGCACTCAATAAAATCATCATGGATCTATGAGCCGTTACAATTATTTATATAGATCTAGAGACATACCCTAAGTTGATATCTTGTTACAATAGCTATTAGATAGTACATAAGAGATAACCCTACGATAGTAGTCATACGATCCAACTTGAAGAGCAAGTTGGGCTTCTCACGAATCACTAAGACCCGACCCAAATATCTATTAGCACCGCGACCGATTGACCGCCACCCAGGTTCGGTCGACCGTCCCCCTATCGGGAACTTCTGCACCCTATGACCGGTCGACCGCAACTTCTGCAACTACAGCTGCTGACTATTTCCTTGCCTCCACTCCGTTTCCAATCGCCTTTGTCTCTCCATCGTCTTATCGTCTTCTTATCCAATCTCGTATGCAAGACATAAACCCAACATGATTTGCTCCGATTTTTACCATTATCACTCACAAAGGTTCTTTCTTAAACTCTGTGTAAACAATTTAAAACAAATCTAGGACACAAATGCAGAAAACTTATCCTTACTAATCACATTGGCAGTAGTCAACAGGAGTAGTTGTTTAGTCGATTGGATCCTTTTAGTAGAGAAAACAGAGGAATTCAACTAACTCCCACTTACTGTCAAAACCTTGATTTATTTTGCCAGACTCCTCAATTTAGTCACTGATATGGCTAAAAATAGGGTTAAATCAGAACCGTCCAAACCGGGCACGAATCTTAAAGCTTGGGAGTAAAATGGTAATCTCACCTACAAGCGGGTCTAAAATGGGTTCTGGGTATTCTCTCCAAAAGCCCATTAACCCTCCAACGGATCCATCTCAACTGGGTGTGGGTCCCAACCCGCAAGAAACTCGGTTCAGCTGGATAGAATTGGGATTTCTGATTGTATTCAATCAACGACCCTGATTCGCTTTATCCTTTCACTGGGAATTAGGGATTTCATTCCTAAACTGATCCCAAAGGCGCCTATAAATACTCCCATCCACCACCATTAGGAGGTAATCAATCTTTTGCCACTTTTACGCACTTTCATAATCTTTTCTGATTACTGACTTGAGCGTCGGAGGGTGCGTCGCCGGGATCAACCCCGGTGTCTCGCACTTTTTGCAGGTGAACAGTGGGAGTCAACGGTTGAACTCCGCTGGAAAGGACCTAGGTTTGCTATTCGGTTTTCTTAAGAATCCACAAATTCTATTTGTTTGCCCCTCACACCAGATTTAGCGGTAAAAGATTGGTGCCGTCTGTAGGAACCCACGAATAGCACTCCTACCTCGTCCCTTGGTTAAGATCATCTCCAGCCATGCCTCCCCGAAAGCTAAGATCCAAAGGGTCCAACCGTGGACCCACTCCTCCTCAACTGCAACAGGAATTCCCCTCCAAACCGTCCAGCTGCAGGGGCAACTCCCACCACAGCCTGATCAGCCCCCGCAGCAAGATCAACCTCCTCTTCAGAACCTTCAATCCCATAGGGATCCGCTCGGGCCCCAAAATGCCGGTGCAGGGACCTCCCGTCCTAATCCTCAGAAACAACCCCTTCATCATGACCACGTCTCCATGCAAAACCCCTCTACTGATTCGATGGCATCTCACAACCCCCGAGCTTCCGAAGACCTTCGCAATATCCTTATCAATTGGCAGAAAGAAGAGGACCTTCGCCACCATTTGGATGAAAGACGGGCCCGTGAGGGAGCCTCCCGCCAAGAATGTCCAAATCAGCGATCTCCTTGTCACCGGGACTATCGGAGGACCCCACCTCACAGAAGATGGAGAGAGAGTCCCCTGAGCACCATAGGAGGAGGCCTCACTCTCCCGTTGGTCGGCATCCCCCGACGGATGATACCGCACCCATCACCCGTGCGGAGTTCCAGCAATTCCAAGCAACCATCTTGCAAGCCCTCAACCTTCGACCGAACAACAACAATGCTCAGAGGATCCCCACTCCTCCTCCGGTCCAAAGTCCTCGCCATCAGTCCCTAATCCCTCCTCAAGCTCTGAGTAACCGCCATCAAAATCCTCACCATTCCCCAAGCTACCATCGCCGAACTCCACGCTCCCCTTCTTACGAAGACGAGTCCAGAGACTCGTTTGGCTACCATCGAAGAGATGAAGCTGTCTATCATCGTCTCCACGAGATGGAGAGGTGCCTCGGCCAACTAGACATGGAAGAAGAACTGAGAGGATGGACCCTTCGTCCCAGCCGACCTCCCTTCTCTCGAATAATCATGGAGGCACTAGTTCCAATAGGCTTCAAGCCCCCATAGTTCGAGACTTACTCCGGGGAGTCAGACCCCATGGACCATATCGAGAGCTTCAAGACCCTTATGTTAATCCACCAAGCTTCTGATGCCCTACTGTGCAAAACCTTCCCAGCTACTCTCAAGGGTCCGGCTCGGAAATGGTATTCTCGCCTCGCCCCATCCTCCATATTCTCCTTTGAATAATTTGAAACCCTCTTCGTCACCCACTTCGTGAGTAGCCACCGCACAGAGAAGACCAGCATCTCGCTACTCTACCTCAGTCAGAATAAGGGTGAGAAGCTCAGAGATTATGTGAAGCGATTCACCGCGGAAGCTAGGTCCATTGCTTCCCTCGACCAGTCGGTCGCTGCTGCAGCTTTCCAGTCAAATGTCCTTAACTCCAGCTTTCGGTCCTCCCTAGCCAAGAATCCTCCGCAAAACTTCTCCGACCTCCTTCTCAGGAGCGAGAAGTATATTCGGGCTGAGGAAGCTGAGCACCATCCCACCTTTGAGGGGCCTTCCTCCGGGACCAAGCGAAAAGCTCCCGAAGAAGAGGGAGTCAAGAAACTCCAGAAGGACAACGAGGGCCAACACCGCCCCCTCCCAGATTCGAGATATTCACTCCTCTTAATGCCAACATTTCCACTATTCTCATGGAGGTTGAAAAGGAAGGGATTATACCTCCTGCCCCAAAGATGAATACCTCTGGCAAGAAGAGGGACAAAGAGAAGTGGTGCCGATATCATCGGAACCACGGCCACGACACCAATGATTGTCGGACCCTGAAGAATGAAATCGAGGCCCTCATCCAAAGGGGGCAGCAGTCTAAATTTGTGAGAAAAGACCGGATCGATCTTCCTCCTCCCCCCAGGGGGGCTAACAGGCGTCCTGAAAGGCGCGAGAAAACTCCCGAGTTCGAAGAGGAATGCATCCTGCATCTCATCCATGGAGGCCCCATGGGAGGCACCTCCAACTCCTCTCAAAAGGCTTTCATAAGGAAAGTCAACTCAGTACATGGCATGCCCCCTCCTAAAGGCCTCGGGGTCCCGGTCACTTTTTCAGATGAAGACCTGGAGGGTGTCCGAACCCCCTATTGCGATGCCCTAGTGATCAACCTCCATATGGCGAATTTTAAAGTGGAGAGGATACTGGTGGGCAATGGTAGCTCCGTTAACATCCTCTTCCTCGCTGCTTTCAAAGGACTCAAGCTATCCCGGGACAGACTTAAGCCCGCCAGCTACACACTCCACGAGTTCACGGAAGTGCCAGTGACTATCGAAGGGGTAATCACCCTCGACATAACCGCTGGCAAAACTCCTACTACCCGAACGGAGCCGATGGACTTCATGGTCGTCGATGTCCCTACAGCTTATAATGTGATTCTAGGTCGACCTGGCCTAGCTGCTTTAGAGGTCGTCTCGTCGGCTTATCACCTCAAGATGAAGTTCCCCACCAGGGCGAGAGTAGGGAAAGTAAGGGGTAGTCAAGAGATGGCCCGCAAATGTTACATGACCTCCACCGGGGGACCAGTCCTCTCCCTCGAGACTTTTGAGATTCCCTAAGAGAATGTCTGGCCAATGTCTGAATCGGTAGATGAATTGGAGGAAGTGCTCTTCTCCGAGCAAGATCTGAACTGCAAGTTCCTCATCAGCAAGACCTTCCCATCTGCCTTATGTTCCGACATAGTCCAATGCATCAGAAAAAACCGCGATCTCTTCGCATGGTCGACTGCTGACATGCCAAGAATCTTCGAGGAGCTCCTCGTCCACCACTTGAGTGTTGCTCTGGGGTCCAAACCGGTCCAACAAAAAAGGCGCAAATTTGCCCCTGAGCGCCAACATGCTATCAAGGAAGAAGTGGACAAGCTCCTTAAGGCCCGGTACATCCAAGAAATCAACTACCTCGAATGGCTCTCCAATGTTGTTATGGTTAAAAAGTCTAACGGGAGTTGGAGGATTTGTATCGACTTCACAGACCTGAACAAGACATGCCCTAAAGATCCATTCCCTCTCCCAAGCAACGACACCTTGATTGACGCCACTTCGGGTCATGAGTTGCTCAACTTCATGGACGCCTTCTCCGGGTATAACCAAATCCGAATGTCCCCCCCGGATATTCCGAAGACCTCCTTTGTCACCGATCAGGGGCTCTACTACTACAGGGTCATGCCCTTCGAGTTGAAGAATGCAGGTGCGACCTACCAACGCCTTGTCAAAAAGGTCTTCCAAGAGCAGATTGGCCAAAGTATGGAGGTATATGTTGATGATATGCTAGTTAAGAGCGTCCATGGGGCCGACCATGTTGCCGATCTGCAGGAAGCATTCGATGTATTGAGAAAACATGATATGAGGCTCAACCCGAACAAGTGTGCATTCGGGGTCTCGTCGGGGAAATTCCTAGGCTTCATGGTCAGCCAAGAAGGAATCGAGGCCAACCTCGAGAAGATCAAAGCCATACTGGACATGGCTCCTCCCAAAAGTATGAAAGAGGTTCAGAAGCTCACAGGGCACCTCGCGGCCATAGGGCATTTCCTATCTAAGGCAGGGGAGAAGTGTCTTCCCTTGTTCAAAGCACTTAGGGGAGCTAAGGGCTTCGAGTGGGATCAACAGCAACAAGAATCATTCGATCAACTGAAAGCCTATCTGGTCAACCCCCATCTCCTCAGCAAGCCTATCCACGGAGAAACACTTTACCTCTACTTGGCTGCCTCTGAACAAACCCTCAGTGCTGTCTTGGTGAGGGAAGAAGACAAGGCTCAGAAGCCCATTTATTACGTGAGTAAGGTACTTTGGGATGCCGAGCTCCGCTACCCAAGATTGGAGAAGATGGCGTACGCCTTGGTCATGGCAGCTAGGAAGCTTTGCCCATATTTCCAGTCTCACTCGGTGGTCGTTCTTACCGACCAGCCGCTTAAGCAAGTTCTGCACAAACCCGAGACCTCGGGCCGACGGATGAAGTGGTCGATCGAGCTGAGTCAGCATGACATATCATACCAGCCTCGGACCGCAATCAAGGCTCAAGACTTAGCTGAGTTCATTGTTGAAAGCACTATCCCAGAGGTCAGCCAAGTAGCAAGTGGGCCTCCTATTTGGACAGTATACGTAGACGGGTCCTCTTGCACTGAGGGAAGCGGAGTCGGGGTCATTCTGGCAGGCCCAGATGATTTCGTTCTCAAATAATCCCTCCACATTAACTTTAAAGCCTCCAATAATGAAGCGGAGTATGAAGCCCTTATAGCCGGCCTCGGTATGGCTCGCAAGGCAGGGGCACAATGCCTCCGGATATTTAGCGACTCGCAGCCGGTCGTAAATCAAGTCTTGGGTGAGTACAAGGCAAGAGATGACCGAATGGCTAAGTACCTATCTAAGGTCCAAAATCCCATGGCTTCATTCGAAGAGGCGCTAATTCAGCGAATCCCCAGGGAAGAAAATTTCCAAGCAGATGCCCTTTCCAAACTGGCCTCCTCCCCCCTTCAAGGTCTCGAGAAGACCGTCCTGATTGAAGTTCTCCTAAGACCAAGCATAGAAGAAGAAACCCCCGACTCGATGGAGTCTCTGCCTGTCCAACTTCAAGACAACTGGATGAAACCTTTGATAGAATTTCTACGGGATGAGATCCTCCCCGAAGACCTAAAGAAAGGTCGCTGAGTCCGAACCAGAGTGGAGTGGTACACCCTTGTTGAGGGGATCTTGTATAAATGCTCCTACACCCAAGTAGACGGCAGGCCCTACTTGAGGTGCCTCACCCTGGGAGAAGCTTCATATGCCTTGCAAGAGCTCATGAAGGTATAGGCGGAGCACATTCAGGGTCAAGGTCCGGCAATGTCCGGCAATGAACGACATGTCCGGCAATGCAACTCTTATCAACAATACTCCAACATTCATCGCCTACCCCAAGCGCAACTCACATCCCTATCAAGTCCGATCCCTTTCGCAATGTGAGAGATGGACTTACTAGGCCCATTCCCACAAGCTCCCGACCAACTCAAGTTCTTAGTCGTGGCAATCGACTACTTCTCCAAGTTGATAGAGGCCGAGCCTTTGGCTACGATCACTGAGAACAAAGTGCTTCAGTTCTTCTGGAAGAATGTCATCTGTAGGTTCGGGGTGCCTCGGGTCCTGATAACTGGTAATGGAACACAGTTCACGGGGGCCGCATTTCGATCTCTGTGTGAAGACCTCGCCATTCAGCAATGTTTCTCCTCTGTCTCCCATCCTCAGTCAAATGGCCAAGTGGAAAATGCTAACCGACAGATCCTCTCTGGTATCAAGATGAGGCTAGATAAGTAGCCAAAGGCTTATGGGCGGAGCAGCTTCCTAACGTACTGTGGAACTACCGCACTACAAAGCGGACCCCCACAGGTGAGTCGCTTTTCAATCTCACCTATGGGTCCGAAACTGTAATCCCCTTGGAAGTCGGCCTACCATCTCCTCGGCCTATGAAGAAAAGCGGAATGCCAGAAAGCTTCGGGCAAATTTGGACTTGATCGATGAGCTCCACGAAAGAGCTTCGATTCGCCAGCAAAATTATCGAAGGAGGATCGAGCTGGCCTACAACAAAAGGGTCCGTCCTACCAATTTCAAATAAGGGGACTTGGTCCTCAGAAAATTGGCTATCTCCTTCACCGACCAGAAGAATAAGCTAGCCCAGAATTGGGAAGGACCCTACAAGATCACCAAAGAAGTTCGCCCCGGAACGTACCGTCTCGAAGACCTTGAAGGCACAGAGATCCCCAAAGCTTGGAATGTCGACTATCTGTTGAAATACCAAGATAGCGCATGAATGCCTCTCTAAATACCTTCTGATGTCGAACCATTCCTTTTCTTTCACTTGTATTTTGCTTCTTTATTTCTTCAATGTAATAACGGCTTGCAACTTAGAAGCAGCCGACTAGTGGTTATCAATAAAGAGCTTCTTTCATATTTTTCTTGTGATTGCTTGCATCTCTCTGTTTTTAATTTCTTATACTCAAACGACGAGTTCGGAGTCCAACACTTGGCTCGACTCCGCTTCGCAAGCTCGCTCTTAAGCGAGCTAGAAGTAGTTCGCCATTCGAAATTGCTCCCACAACCGTTGAAATATACTCAAACGACGAGTTTGGAGTCCAACACTTGGCTCGACTCCGCTTCGCAGGCTCGCTCTTAAGCGAGCTAGAAGTGCTTCGCCATTTGGAATTGCTCCCACAACCGTTGAAATATACTCAAACGACGAGTCCGGAGTCCAACACATGGCTCGACTCCGCTTTGCAGGCTCGCTCTTAAGCGAGCTAGAAGTGGTTTGCCATTTGGAATTGCTCTCACAACCGTTGGAACGCGCTCCGCCGTCGCGGACGAAGTTCCTACAACTAGACTAGACATGGGAGAAGAATACTTGGAGGAGCTAACCTTTGGTTCTTATGGTTCATTTAAAGTTGAAGAAATTCTCCAATCGTCATTCGGAAATTGCTCTCACACCGTTGGAATGCGCTCCGCCGTCGCGCGCGAAGTTCCTACAACTAGACTAGACATAGGAGAAGAGTACTTGGAAGAGCTAACCTTTGGTTCTTATGGTTCGTTTAAAGTCATCCTCCAAAAGGCTGCTCTCCACTGCAAGAAACTCACTTCACTTAGAAATTCACAAGTTAAGAGGTTCGAAGCAGTGCTCGGCATGCCTTGCCGAACGCTCTTGGCACCGACGCCCAAACGAGCAAAAATCTTGCTCTGGGACCTCCGCAAGCCTTGCCGAGCGCTCTTGGCACCGAAGACCAAACAAGAAAATATCTTACTTTGGGACCTCGGCACGCTAAAGATAGTAACGAGTAATACAACGATACAAGTCTAACAAAAATGCACAAATCCAAGAAAGAAAAAAGCTTCATTTCAATTAAGTGTGGGAAGACAGTACAAGACGGTGCCCTTCTTTACAATGAAGTTACAAGTTGAAAAGCGAAAACTATGAAGCCCACTCGTAACACTTAGACAAAATACAAAATTTGGAGAACAAGAGATCTTCCACGTCTCCTAGGCGTAGGGATGTTCTGCTTCAAAGATACCCGGGGACGGCGGTGCTTGACCCTGAAGCTCGTCCCTAAGCCAGCGAACTGAGACGTATTTTCGGCACTGCTCCTGACAGTTGCGCCGATGGACGCTCCGCTCGATGATATTGCCACACCACTTTGGGCATCACCCGGACTTTGCCGAGCAACAGGCGAATGGGTCGCAAGCTCGTAGAACAAAATCCCTCGTTCGCTCTCTTCATGAGTGCATGAAGTGCTCCTGACGTTGATCGGTCCCGAATGCAGTTTGAGGTGAGCCACTTCCACCTCCAGCTCGGCTATCCGTTGCTTCAGAGAGTCATCTTTTACGTCTGCCTCGAAGCAAGGAGGCAATGCGGAGCTCGGGATGCTAGGACGGCAGGCAATGATTCGGCAGAGCTGAGTGACTTCGATGCCCCTGTCTACTGTGGCCCTCTTCAACGCGTCGACTTCTACCGTCAATTCGTCGCATTCGGCCATTAGCTTGCCCACCGCCGTCATCAACTTCTCTTCTTCCGCCAGAAGCTCTGCCTCCACAATCTGCAGGTGGTGAACCTCAGTGAGCATATCGTCCCTCTCCGCTGTTATCTTCGACAAAGAGTGTTGAAGACACTTAAGCCTCAGCCCATTGGTGAAGGCTGTCGACGAGCCGTCGTCCTCGCCTACGGGAGGTATCTCGGCGAGCCTACCCTCTAGCTGCCGAATCTCGATTTCTCTCCAGCCTAAGATCAGCTGCAGATGGTTCTGCTCACTCTCGGCCCTGTGCAACCCCAACTCGACTTCGTAGAGGCGCTCTCGGCACCTGGTTAAACACAACCTCATCGCCCCTAAGCCGACCTCGGAACGAAACTCCTCCCCGGAGTGAGCGGGTTTGGCAGAATGAGTCACCTCGGCAAGCTGAAGAGTTCAAAGCAAACAAAGAGAACGCTTAGTAAATACTCACAAATTTGCTTCACATCAGACTTCGGAACAAGGCCACATGCACCTAGCTAAGACTAAAATCTTTCGAAAACTACTCAAATTTCAAAACTACTCAAAAGAAACACAAGGTCGAGCTCAAAAGTTGTATTTTCATTCATAACAAAAATGCGGTGGCCAGCTCGCAATTAGGCAATACAGACGGCGGCTCAAAAGACAAAAAATAAAAAAAAACAACAAAAGAAAGAAGAAGAAATCAGGGGGCGACCTCTTTCCCGGGGCATTGAGACTAGGCAGGGTCGGACTCCACCGAATGAGCCATCATCGCCAGCGGAGTCACTACCGAATCCTGCACCTCGCCGATGACCTCGACCTCGGGGCCATCTTCGTCATCCCCTCCCTCCTCCTCCGACTCGGGGTCGAAGCCCTCGACGTGGTCCGAGAAGAGCCGCTACCCGGAGCATTCGACCTCAGGATAACGCTCCGACACCTGAGTGATGGCCTGGGCATATGCCTTGGCCATGTTTGCGGCGAGAAAGCCTTGCGCCTTCGTCATGCTTCGGTCTCCTTCACCGCCGCAGCCTTAGCCTCCGTCGCCTCGGCCAGCTGCTTAGCCGACTCCTCCTTCTGCCGGCGCAGGTCGTCCTCGAGCCTTGTGACAAGGTGCTCGAGGTACTCAAGCCTTGTCGCCTTCCCCTCGAACTCGACCTTCAACTTGTCGAGTTTGTTGCCCATTCGAGCCTTTTCAACCCGAGCTCGGTCAACATCCTTCTTGAGGTCCTTCTCTAACTCCGTTATCTTCTCCATGAGATGACCAAAGTGGACGATTATCTGAAGCAGAACAATGAAAAAGCAAGGAGTTAGAAAAATCAAACATAAAAGTTCCCAAAAAAGCGAAGGACGATACTTACCGATACCGCCGAGCGTGCGATCTCGATGGCGTCATCACCCGCTATACCGGCGTCCATGACAGCTCGGTCTTTCGGCATCGCTAGGTGCTTCACCACTTGCATACTCGACGTCGAGTCACCGAGGAACCCATTGAGCTTCCGAACTTGCCAGTCCAGATTGTACATCTTCTTGTGCTCCTCTGTAAGGAGCGCCTCGGCATCCACCGTCAGCAGCAGCACCTCCATCCCAAGCGTAGCGGCGATTAGGAACTCCCCTCCCTCGGCCGACGCGGAGGCTACTGTCAGGGCTCGGGTCGGGGTTATGTCTGCCGACGCCTCCACCTCCTTGGCCGCGCTCGCGACCTTCTAGGTTTTTGCGGACGGCAGTTTGGTGGGAATCCTCTTGCGCTTCTTCGGCGCCTTGCTTCTAAGGGTGGCCGTCTGCGCTAGTACCGCTTCATAGTCCATGGTCTCTGCATTAAGCAAGAATTTGGTTAGAAAACACAAGTTACAATAAGCAAAGTAAGAAGATAAAGGAAAAACGTAGAAAAAGCTGCGTACTGGGATCTATGCGGCAGAGCCCTCCCCTGAAGAGGACGTCCTCGGTCAGATCTCGCCAATCGTACTTCGGCCGATCTAGAAGGACCCGAACTGCCTCTTCTTCTTGAGGGTGAAGCACTGGCGACTCCCTCACTCGCTTCGTCACCTCCTCCACCCAACCGGAGGGTATGGGCCATGCCTCCGCACTCAGCACTATAAAATACTTATCATGCCAGTGCTTTATGGAGTCGGGGCAAACGACGATCCGACCTCCATGTCTCGGGGCCAAATAATACCGGAACTCCGACCTGTTATGTTGATGAAGCCGGTAGAGCGTCCGGAGCACCCTCAACTCCGGCTGTTTGGCAGTGGAGCACGAACCCGTTGATGACTCTCCACGTATTCGGCATTAGTTGGATGGGGCTGACCCCAAACCACCTTAGTACTTAAATTGCGAACGGGTGGAGAGGGAGCCGAGCCCCGGTGATGAAGGCATCGACCGGCCAGAAACACATGATTACTAGCAACGGCGATTTGGCCCTAACCCCGGGACCCAGCAGCAGCAGTTCGTACTCCTCCGAGATTTGGTAACAATCCCGGATCGCTGCCAGATCCTCCAAGTTGAGGATGGACACCGTCTCGTCTGCCTCCGAGGTCTTCCTTGTCGCGTTCTCCTCGAATGTCCACCCCCTCTCATGAATGATGCGCTCGGCATGCTCCTGCAGAAGTTCTCGAACCCTTTGCAGCACTGTCAATGGTCCCGGCAACCTGCCGAACGGCCCCATGCGCTTCGGGTCCTCTACAATCGTGCCTCGACCAAAAACTCCCTTGCCCTTATCTTTGCGATCTCTCTGACTCGGAAATGGAGCTTCGCCAGCAGGAGGGGAGGGCTCGGAGACAGGGGAAAGAGACATTTTCTACTTGGAAAAAAAACTAAGTATAAGTTACCTTGAAGTGACAGGTACGGTCGAAATTTTCACCGGAAAACGATCGACAATCACCGTGAGCTCTCGCTAGTAGAAATTCACCACCTGAGTAAAAATTTGGAGAAGTGAAAAATGAGAGAGGGGGTAGGGTTTTATAGAGCGTGGCACACGAAACGAGGATAATGGGCCTAAAGAGCCATGCCCATTCGCACAAGATGACAAAAAGAGCTAACCGTCACATTATTTACCGCGCCAAGCTGTACTGTCGCATTAATGACTGTCGCATCTATCAGAGTTGTCAGAAGTCCACCAGTCACCAGCTCAGCCTGACGTTTCCTAAGATGCCAAAAATCTTGCTCTGGGACCTCGACACGCCTCGCCAAGTGCTCTTCGCACCGATGCCCAAACGAGCAAAAGATCACAACTCTGGGACCTCGGCACGCCTCGCCGAGCGCTCTTGGCTCCGACGCCCAAACAAGCAAAAGATCACAACTCTGGGATCTCGGCACGCCTCGCCGAGCGCTCTTGGCACCGACACCCAAACAAGCAAAAAAACACAACTCTGGGATCTCGGCACGCCTTGCCGAGCGCTCTTGGCACCGATGCCCAAACAAGCAAAAAATCACAACTCTGGGACCTCGGCACGCCTCGCCAAGCGCTCTTGGTACCGACGCCCAAACGAGCAAAAAATCACAACTCTGGGACCTCGGCACGTCTCGCCGAGCGCTCTTGGCACCGACACCTAAATGAGCAAAAGATCACAACTCTGGGACCTCGGCATGCCTCGCCGAGCGCTCTTGGCACCGATGCCAAAACGAGCAAAAGATCACAACTATGGGACCTTGGCACGCCTCGCCGAGCGGTCTTGGCACCGACGCCCAAACGAGCAAAAAATCTCAACTCTGAAACCTCGGCATGCCTCGCCGAGCGCTCTTGGCACCGACATCCAAACGAGCAAAAGATCACAACTCTGGGACCTCGACACGTCTCGCCGAGCGCTCTTGGCACCGACGCCCAAACGAGCAAAAGATCACAACTCTGGAATTTCGGCACGCCTCGCCGAGCGCTCTTGGCACCGATGTCCAAACGAGCAAAAGATCACAACTCTGGAACCTCGGCACGCCTCGCCGAGCGCTCTTGGCACCGACGCCCAAACGAGCAAAAAATCACAACTCTGGGACCTCGGCACGCCTCACCGAGCGCTCTTGCCACTGACCCTGTTACGTGAAAAAATGGGACCTCGGCACACCTTGCCGAGCGCTCTTGCCACCGACCTTGTTACGTAGAAAAATTGGACCTCGGCACACCTTGCCGAGCGCTCTTGCCACCGACCCTGTTACGTGGAAAAATTAGACATCGGCACACCTTGCCGAGCGCTCTTACCACCGACCCTGTTACGTGGAAAAATTAGACATCGGCACACCTTGCTGAGCGCTCTTGCCACCGACCCTGTTACATGGAAAAATTGAATCTCGACATACCTTGCCGAGCGCTCTTGCCACCGACCCTACACCTTGCCGAGCGCTATTGCCACCGACCCTGTTACATGAAAAAACTGGACCTCGGCACACCTTGTCGAGCACTCTTGCCACCGACCCTCTTACATAGAGAAAATCACTCCGCACTTCGGCAAAGATTTGCCGAATTTGCCTGTAGCCTGGCCGAGGTATTTACGCTGTTCGACAGAAGGTGCCGAACCCCCATGGACCTCGGCCTCCTTCATAGCATTTGTTCGGAGGGAGTCGGCGACGAAGCCGAAGCATCTAAGCCATGAAACGACAGAAATAACATCGAGTCATTTACCTAAATATTGCGAAAAAATGATTTAAAATTCAGGAAAATTAATTAAAAATTTTAAAAAATAAATATAAATTCGGAAAAATATTTTTGAGCCATTGGGTAAACAATTATTGCTTAGAATGGTTAATTAAGACCCCCGAATAACAAATCACCACTTCACAAAATTAAGAAAAATCACCAGAAGTCCAAGAGAGCTCAAGAATAACCTTGAGCGCGCAAATAGCTTCGAAAATCACCATAATACCTCATACAAAGATTCAATACCCCTCGTTTGGACTCCGATACAACTCCGAAAGCCATTGAAACAGTAAAACTACTCCTCAAAGGCTGAACCCACTCAGCCTTTGGGAGTGGGAGGCTCGTGATATGGCTAAAAATAGGTTTAAATCGGAACCGTCCAAATCAGGCACGAATCTTAAAGCTTGGGAATAAAATGGTAATCTCACCTACAAGCGGGCCTGAAATGGGTTCTGGGTATTCTCTCTAAAAGCCCATTAACCCTCCAACGGATCCATCTCAACTGGGTACGGGTCCCAACCCGCAAGAAACCCGATTCAGCTGGATAGAATTAGGGCTTCTGATTGTATTCAATCAACAGCCCTGATTCGCTCTATTGTTTTACTGGGAATTAGGGATTTCATTCCTAAACTGATCCCAAATGTGGCTATAAATACCCCCCATCCACCACCATTAGGAGGTAATCAATCTTTTGCCAGTTTTATGCTCTTTCATAATCTTTTCTGATTACTGACTTGAGCGTCGGAGGGTGCGTCACCGGGATCAACCCCGGTGTCTCGCACTTTTTGCAGGTGAACGACGGGAGTCAACGGTCGAACTCCGGTGGAAAGGACCCAAGTTTGCTATTCGGTTTCCCTAAGAATCCACAAATTCTATCTGTTTGCCCCCACACCAGATTTAGCGGTAACAGTCACTCATCAATAACATAGGTTAATGAGATGCATATTCGCAATGACTAGATAGTTAGCAAGGGGGAAAATTTTAAGAATTCCCTGGTTGTTGATTTGGCTTACCAATTTGCACTTGCTTAGGCTGTCTGCATCAGGCATTTCTTCACACTCTCTTATAACCTCCTCTCTTAACCTTTCCTGCCATTCTATGTTTGTGCTCAACAAGAACATAGTCCACGTCAGAAGGTGTGAAGTTGTCTCGTGCCCAGCAAAGAAGAAAGTTTTGCATTCATCTATAATCTCGTTTGTATTCAACCCCTTGCCGAGCCCCTTACCTTCTTCCTTTTGTCTTGAATCCATCATTATGCCTAGTAAGTCCTTACCATAGGTTGATTCCTTGGAATTTAACCGGTTCTTGATGATTCCCTCCACTGTGTTCTTGATTTTTCTTTCGAGTTTCCATCTTTGTATATTCCTCTTAGTTGGAAGATATCTGCAAGTTCGGATCATTTCACTGGAAATTAAATACAAAACCTCTAAATTCACTTGGAAAGAAATCATGTGGGAGTATAAGATTACCTGAATCCGGGGATTTGTACGTTTAGGATAGTTGCTATTGTAAGAATCTGGAGCAGCTTCTGTGCCAAAAACACTTGCTTTCCCTCAATGAAACTGCTTCCAAAGGCAGCATGAGAGATTACATCTGCTGTTAGCTCCTGGAACTGCTTGTTGACCTCTATTGCATTGTGTTTCCCATCAGCTTGGACCATTTGCTGACACCAACTATCCAGCATTGATTTAGTGCAAATTGCCATTTGCTTTGTCATCATCTGTACATTAAAACTGGATATTAGGTATCAATCTGCCATTTATTATAAATCTTGGGGCATATCAGAATCAAGAAGTACCTCGACGTAAATCCAGATCTGAAATGCCAGTACTCTATATTTCTGACAGGTTTAGTATCTAGAACCAAATTTTAAGTGAACTTAAGGACCAACCATTAAATTTTAAACATTATAACATGAATCAAAATATTCAATAGAAACGATCATTGCAGGATTCTTAGTTGTGGTAATTGATTCCTATTTAAATTGAGGGCCTAGGCTGAGTATGTTGATCATATTTAGTCTGATTCCCTTTCCACTGGGTGTTTTATTGAGTTTTAACTACGAATAACTCATCAACAAGATACAAAACAATAAAATTAAAATCAAGAGAACAAAGAACAACCAAAAGCAACACACAAGAACACACGAGATTTTTTCGAGGTTCACCCAATGCAATGGCTAGTTCCCCGCACAGGTTGCAATAGAGAGCGAGACGGTCGACTGCGCGGTCCACCGTGCACTACCGGTACATAGTCGGTCGGGAGTGCGGTCAGGGGTGCGGTCGACCGCAACTCTGTCTGTAGCTTCAGACTGCTCTTGACCTATTTGCTCCCAACTTTCCTTCTCGTTTATCTTCTTCAACCCATTATCGTGTATTTGGATCCACAAACCCCAACATGTTTTTTGTTGAAAACTTATAAATGGCACCGTCGGATTTAGTTTCTTACCGTTATTTCAGAAAAGAAAAAAAAAGTTCGAAAAAAATATATTGCGGAGGGAGGGGCGATATAAGAATTAAAAGAAAACCTGACCTTGAGCTTGTCCATAGTAAAAGCAGGGCTGATAATCCTCCTATGTCGGGCCCACTCTGATCCGTTGGTAAAAACTAATCCCCTACCGAGGAGAGCCAGTTTATTTCCGTTTGGTTTAGTCTTGGTGTAGAAACCAAACTTACTGGATAGAATTTGTTTAGCTAGTTCTGCATCAGCGATACACAACCTTGGTATTGTTCCTACCCAGTACAAAAATGTTCTTCCTGTTTTCACATCACAGAACCAAAAAAAAAAAAAAAAGAGTCAGAATTAAATGTATACTCTACTGCAGAGAATAGACATCCCAATACAAAATTCAGTATTTATACCAAGTATATCCCTCAACTATCCTCTTTTGAATTTAGGATTCTAGTAGGCCTCTAGCTGATTGATTGTTTTCTCAGATATATAGCCAGTTAGACCTTAAACTGAATGTTGAAGATGTTTAAATACTGAGACAAGTTTTAATGCCAAAAAATCTTAGAGCAAGAGATGATTTTTGGCACCCATGACGATCTGACAAATTAAGCAAATATCCACTAGGATGGGGACAAGTTTTCTGTCTGTTATTTGGTAGATAGAGAAACTGCCTAAACCTGATAATATATTACAGGGTTATTGTCTCTATAGAAATAGGATTATTGCACGGGAACAATAAGGAAACAACAATCGCAAAAAAAAAAAAACTAAAAAAACTAAAAAAACTAAAAACCAAACAAAAAACAAAAAAAAAACTGACAAGATTAGGGTTCTTGAGTCTTAAGTAGTAGTAAGTTATTTTCTCCAAATCCAAACACTGGACATTTGACTAAAGGACAATTAATCATAGGAAGGAAAAAAAATAAAAAAAACCTTGCGAACTGACCAAAAACCCAAGTAAGAGCATCTGTAGTCATTCGGAGTCAAATTTTGGGTATTTGGCATCCCAAATAAGAGCATCGGTATTCGTTCGGAGTCAAACTTTAGGTATTTGGCATATAGAAATAGAAAAAATGGTTTCAGTTGTAGTCGTTTGAACACAGATTTTGGGTTTTTAAATAAAAAAACAACAAACGGGGAATCATTTCCTGTCCGTTGTATTTTTTTTTAATCCTAATTAATTCCAAAATTTATGTTAAATTAATCCTAATTAAATTATACTAAAGCTTGAATAAATCTTAATTATTAATAAATTTCAATCAAAACCTAATTTCGATCTATAGAAATTTCTATAAGGTGTATTATATAGAAATTTTTTCAAAAGAAATGGCTGGGACGGTGCTTCATTTCCCGTCTCTGCTCATTTCTTTTTTTTTCAAAATTGAACGGACGGGAAAACATTTACCGTCTGTCAATTTTTTTTATAAAAATGGAACGGACGATTTTTTTTTAAATAAGAAATAAAAAATTCGAACATACGGAAATCATTTCCCATCTAATATTACAAAAAGAAAAAAAATCCAGCAATCTTTCGTCGTTCAAACGGACGAAAAATCATCTTTCGTCGTCTTTTTTTTCTAAAATCTTATATCGTCTCCCAAATATAGCCGGTCACTGTTCCCCCAAAATCTAAAATTTGGGTATACAGTCAACCACTGTAGCTTCTTTTATTTCTCTTCTATTTTTTCCCAAAAATAAGTAAATAGCCAACGACTACAGATGCTATAGCCTATAAGTAAAGGGAGTTTGCAGAGAAAAACACTATACCGTACTGATGCATCCAGTTGAAGTAGTGGGGAAGAACTCTGGGGATGATATCATGAGAGTGAATGTCCAACTCTGTTTCTCTTGCTTCCTTCTTCAGCCTCCTGATATCCTCGAGACACCCTGACCAAAACTTGTACTCTGGTCCCATCACCCCTTGTTTTCTCAACTTCTTTGTTGTCGCATATGGTTTCCATGTTAAAGCTACCAGTGCTCTCCATAGTGTCGAGACTAGTATCACACCCAAAGCTCCCAAGATCAAACCAAGATAACCCATGCGACTGCTACTTGAGAAGGACTTCAGGTGTAGGGAGTGTCTAATAATAGGAGTATCTTAACATACGATTAATTAGCCAAATATATATATATATATATATATATATATGATTTTCTTTTCTTTTTTGAGAGAGATCTATATAAGATTTTTTCTTTTTTTTATTATTTGAAATTTGTGGGAAATCTATCTACAATATCTGTGATTGTGATGACAAGTTGCCCCTTCTTTATGAGTTCATGAGTGATGCTATCAATCTTGGATTATATGAGAAAGTCTGGTTGGTTTGTGGATAGAGTTGTGAGGGGTTTCTAGAATTTACTTAGTGTATGCGACCAGTAATACTATCTTTGTGTTTTCTGTCTCTGTAAGGGTTGCGTGCTTTCCTGTCCTAGTCACTGCAGTTGTCAACTCTTCCATTTTATTTGATTGCTTCCTGATTTATATATGATTGAATCAAACGATTTGAACCCTAAACAAGTATAATATGAAAAATTAGTTAGAGCATCCACCGACGTTTGCTATATTTGTCATTTTTTCAAAATTTGAGAAATGATGGCCTGCAGTTTGTTTGCTATTTACAGTTGCTTCTCATATTTGAGAAACGAACTGACGATTTTTAAATTATAGGGGACGGAACATGTTATTTCGTCCCGTTGTTTTTTATAAATATAATGGGATCAGACGAAACAAGTTGTTTCGTCCGACTTTTTTTTTTGTTTGAAAAAAAAAATTAAATATCAGACGGTACAAGATGTACCGTCTGGAAAAAAAAGGAAAAAAGAATCAGATGGGACAACCGACATGTCCCATTTGACATTGAAGATGTCACTTTCAACCTAATTAACCCATTAATTAACCACTAATCTCACTTTAGGAAGTAATTAATAAATATTTAATATCATTTTAATCAATAATTAATTAACTAATTACTATTTAGTTACTAATTATTATTTAATAATTGATTACTGTTTAATAAAAATTTAAAAAATTACGAGAGACAGGAAAACATGCTAGACGATATTAAATAACTGATTACATGTCCCGTCTCTTCTGATTATTAAATAACTTTTTTTACTGAACATGCTAGACAATACATGTTGTACCGTCTCCCTATTTTTTGAGAAAGTTTTAGCAAATGACCACTGCACACATACGCTCTATTTCCTATTTTTATATTTGCCATTTTCTCAAATATGAGAAACACCATTATGGATGCACTTATGGCTCATATGTTTTGATTGTATATTTAGGAAGTCATTCTATCAGATAACTTAAATTTTATCGCCGCTTAATAAATTATTGTTTTATCATGGAGATTTAACTATTGAACTATTGTTATTTCATTATATTAAGCTTATGTTCTGAATATTGCTATTTGTTTCCAGACATTTTATGGTAGGGTACTTGAAAATTTTAGGTTTCTTGTTAAGATGGTGGTAAAAATGGTTGTTAGGATAGAGTAAAAAGGTTGTTGGTCGCGTGCCTCAATGCTTTTTACAATAGGATGGATTTTGGTTTAATACAGATGCCATAAGCTGGTTAACAATGTGTCAAGGGTTTTCCGCGACAATAGGGGATAAGGATGGAAGTTATCCCCCTGATTCATTCAAATGATCTTATAAGGTTATAGGGTGACAATACTAAATTAAAATTGGAATTTTTTTATTTTATATATATAGAGAGAGAGAAAGAGTTACCTTCCTTTGTGCACTCGCCTTCGTGTACACTTGGCATTTTGGTCTTGGTATCAACGATCCGAACCATTCACATTGATCAAAACGTCTAAATTAGTCTAAATATATAAATCAAGTCATTTGAAATTCATTTGTCCATGCATTAAAGTGTTACAAAATTGTACGGCTGATTTTTTTTATTTTATAATAACATGATGGATGGACAAAGAAATTTCAAATAACTTGATTTTACATATTTAGACTAATTTAGACGTGTACACCAATATGAATGGTTCAAATCGTCGATACGAAGACCAAATGCCAAGTGCACACGGAGGAGAGTGCACAACGGAAGATTATATATATATAAGGACGGGTTAAGTTATATTGAACCCGTTGTTTCAAACAACGGGTTCATTTTTAAACAAACACTATTGTACCGTGCAAACGCAAGGACGACTTGTATCAGAGCCACGCTTCCACACTTGTACAAATTTATAAGGAACGACACCCTAGAAGTGGACATTTAGAGTGTGTGTTTGAGTCTAAAGATTTAAATATAAGTGACTTACATTTGTGTTGCTTTATGACTTATGCTTCTTCCTCTCTATTCTAAGATGGCTGATCACTTCGACCCTGCTGGAGACGACGACTGGCATATCATCGAAAAAGAGTACCATCCTGGACAGGTAGATTCTGAGGACGAGTACTATCCAGGGCAAGCAGATTCTGACGGAGAAGAATGGCCTGAATCCCGAGAGATCACCCCACCTCCGGATTCATCTGATGACTCTTCTGACGAAGAAGAAGAACCAGTTCCAAATAGTCTTGTGACTTCTCTTCAGAGGCAGGTAGAAACACTGCGAGAGAGAGTCGGATTATTGGAGGCTCAACTGGCAAAGCGCAAGGACGACTTTTCAGTCCTCAGTCATCGTGTATGGGAACTCGAGAAGAGGAAGAATCTGACCGATGTGCTGAAGGATGAAGTTGATGAACTACGGGGAGAACTTCGAGAAGCGAAGAGGAACCGTAGGAGTTAGACTGTTGTAGCTTCTACTATCTTTCATTCTGATGTCAAGAAATGTTTTCAATTTGAATGTATAAAGTTTGGAATTCAATGAAATGCAAGTTGATTTAAAATTCATGTCTTATACTTCGAATTTAATGGATCTTCTACATCAGAATATGTCGAGAAGAGGAGCTAGAAATGGTGAAGGTCTGGATCTAGAAACGGAACTTGCGAGGGTCTATCAGACGCTCAACACCATGGCCATGAATCAGAACCAAGGAAGGGGGCCTGCGAATCCGGTGCCCGAAGCGATTAAACTAGTGGAATCGTTCAAACGAATGAAACCACCTATTTTCGAGGGGAAGTCAGACCCTGATGCGGCTGACAACTGGATTCGTCAGGTAGAGACAATTTTTGATGTGCTGGAGACCCCTGAAGGCAGTAAGGTGAAGTTGGCGACTCTGCAACTTGAGAAGGACGCGGCTGTGTAGTGGCAGTCGATGAAGAGGACAATGGGAGGCATAGTGCTTGGCTGGGAGAAATTTCTGGAAGAATTCCGCAGTCACTATTTCCCCTCCGATGTTCAAGAGAAGAAGGCTATGGAGTTTCTGTCGCTACAGCAAGGTAGCATGTAAATGAGAGAGTACGAGACCAAATTTACTCAGTTCTCTAGGTATGCTCCTGAATTAGTGATGGATGAAGCTAAGAAGGCTCGTAAGTTCGAGCATGGATTGAGGCCGAGCTTGAGGTCCCGGATGATACCTCTTGGTATCAGAAGGTTCGACAAGTTGGTCAAGAGAGCAGCAGCGACGGAAGCAGACATGGAGCAGTTTCATATTGTTCAGAATCGGAGGAACAACTGGCAGTCTGGAAAGAGGCCCGCCAATTCTGGGAGTTTCAAGGGGCAACCATCTGCACAAAGGTTCAAACCGACAGAGGCGAATGCTATTAGTGTGGCTGGAGGACCTGGGAACAATGTTGAGACCTCCTGCGGTGACTTGCTTCAACTGTGGTGAAACGGGACATTACCAATCTCAATGTCTCAAACCACGGAATGGTAATCGCAATGTACCAACGCAGTAGACTGGGAAGAGACCGTACCAACCAGGACGAGTATTTGCCTTGACGGAAGCTGATGCTGATGAGGTTGATCATGTCATCACTGGTACGAGGGCCGATGTTTAGAGGTTTTTGTCATTTCTTTTCCTGTTATTTAGTGAAGCTGTTACGTAATGAGTGTGTATTATGTAACAGGAGAACTTTATCTTAATGGAATGAAAGCTGTTATGTTGTTCGATACTGGATCCTCTCATAATTTTGTGTCTCCTAAATTTGCTAAAGTGTTGGGAGTTGAACCGAAGATTTTTCCAGGCAAGATCTTAGCAGTATCTACTCCATCAGGGGAAACTTTAACCACTGATCGGTACTGTGCGGATTGCGAGATTGTGATTGGGGATCGAATCTTTGGGATTGATCTAATCGAGCTGACTATCTTGGGAGTCGATGTTATCATTGGCATTGATTGGATGTCGGTGTACAGTGCAAGCATCGAGTGTAAGACCAAGACGGTTAATGATTGGACTTTAGCCACGCTTGTGGGATATTTGGTGACTGCAAGAGGATCGTGTGCCATGAAGGAGGCTGAATTACCACAGAATGCATGCTTGACGAGTCAAGACATGGCATGGGGTTCCCCTCCAGGTTTTCTGTACGCGTGCTTGTACTCATAGATCATCTAGGATACTCACCGTAGTTACAGTAGTAGATTAAGTCATGGCGAGGGATTGAACCCTACAAAGATGAACGATCAAGAGGCTTGCCCTCGGACCTATGTAGTATGGGATGCATAGAATCCGAACAAGTGCGCATTAGTGTCATCTAATATAAATAATTGCATTAAGGACTAAGTACATAATCACAATACGACATCAATAGGGTAGTGCCTTTAGTTTGATATGTGACAAGTTTGTGTTTGCTAAATATGGAAAATAAGTTATACTATTTCCGGCATAGAGAGGATGGCCGTGTATAATGTTCGTCGGTTGAATAAACTGACGTACCCACAGTCTTATATGCAAGTAAATGATATGATAAAGATTAAAGAGAAACATATGCTTAAGGATTATTCAATATTGTTGTACATTTATTCAATTGTTGTAAATTTTACTTCCGCTGTGCAATGTAAAGTGTAAAGTTTTATGTAAACTCTGATGTAAAGTGAAAAATTCAAATTTTCTTGTAAAATTGTACTAAATGAAGTGGAAAGATCCTGTAGAACATCTCGAATTCAGTGTATTTGGGATTCGGGGCGTTACAATGTAAGGGAAGAAGCACTTCTAGGAGGAATATGTTGCCGGTGTCTGAATCAGGGTAGAGGGCAGGACGAGGCTACTGGTGGTAGAAGTAGAGGTGAGGGAGGGTGAGGAATGATGCTGGGAGAAGATAGGAGACCGGAGGCAGACTGAAGATGGCATTGTTGCTGTTTGAATCTGCAGGAGTAACGAGAGGTGGTTGCAATGGGGAAGTAAGTGGAAGTGGAAACATGTGAGAGAGACTGAGATTCCATCAAGTAGTAGTACCTGTAATTTATTTATTTATTTTTTTTGAAAAATAGAAAAAGATAGCTTATTGGATTCCGCGTCGGGTACATGGTAATGTGTTTCGGGTAATGGGTTTAGAAGGGTAATGGAGAAGTAGGGTTAGAGTTTGAGGTGGGAGAGGAGAGGGGTGGCTAGAGTTTGTGATGGCAGTGGAGAGGGGCGGCTAAGGGTTTTTGCAGGAGAGGGGAGGTCGACGGAGGAGGCGTAGGAGATCTCGGATCGGAGGAGCCGGAGGTGGCCGAAGCAGAGGAACTGTAAAGAAAGGTATGGCCTTTGGGGTTTGGAGACTTCGACGAGGAGGCTGACGTGGTAGCGATCGGAGACGGCAGCATTGATCATGGAGGCCCGGATATTGATGAGATCGTCGGAGGGTAGGGAGCGGGAGAGGCGGATGTACTTCTCGCCGGGGCGGTGGTCGATTAAGAAAGAAGAAGGGGTTTCGATTGGGTGGTCGACGAAAAAGGGGCGTCGGGGTTCTGGGGGCTGCTGTTGACGTTGAGGACAAAGGAGGAGGTCGAAGGGGATGGCTGGCAAAGACGAGTTTGGTTGTTGCTGCCTCCGTTTAATCTTCTTCTTTTTTTTTCTTGCTGTTGGAATTTGAGAATTTTTGGATAGAGAAATTTAAGTGAATAAAATTTGTATAATTTGCTCTCATACCATGTTAAGATAAATCAGAGATATGAAAACAATACTGAATATTGAATTGAGAAATAACAGAGTACAATATCTCCTATATATAGGAGTGAACCAAATACAAAATTAGCCCAATACCCAATGTGCGACTATAATATCTAACACAGCAAAAACTAGAACCACCAGAGTATAAACACGAATTAAAATAAAAATTATGTGCAGGTAATTAATTACTCCAAATATAAACACGAATTAAAAACAAAAATATCTGCAGGTAATTACTCCAAACCTAGATCCCCTCAGTATAATGACCATCCTGAATCGCACTTGATGTAAAAAACATTCCTTTATTATCTTATGATAAACCACAAACACACCCATTATTAACACTCAATTGTTAAAGCTTAACAAGATTAAATACACATAAATACATATATGGTTGATGACTACCATCATCTTTAAATCAAAATACATAAACTGTATATGGAAACATAAAATACGAGTCAAGGAACTAAAGGATTGAGAACAATAGGAAGCCCATTCTGAGGTTGTAAGGTAAGCATGTCTGCTGGCTTATGTTTGTACTCTGGGGAGATGGAGAATGTGAACCTTTTAAGAATCAAAGCAATTACTGTCTTGGCTTCTAACATTGCAAAATTCTGACCAATGCATGCTCTGGGGCCGATTGAAAATGCCAGTAAAGCATTCGGATGCTTGGCAGCATTTGTGATGCCGTTCTCGAACCTTAATGGTTTAAATTCATTGGCATCGTCCCCCCAAAGCTCTTTGTCTCGGTGGATGACAGCAAATGGAATAGTCAGCACCGTTCCTTTAGGTATCAGTAAGCTTCCGAGGTTCATTTCCTTAGGAGCCTCCCTTACAATCATGAGTATAGGACAGTAGAGCCTCAAAGCTTCGAAAAGCACCATGGTTAACTGCAGAAGGACATGATTAGTAAAGTAGAGAAGAATAAGGAGCATGACAATCCTTGTTGAGGATTTTTAGAATAGTACAAACTCAAAACCTTATTGTTCTCTAGTATTCAGGTTTAGTTTTATTCATATCCTCTATGAGTTGACAGTATGCTCCTTAAATAACGATAAATGAAAATTTACTTGAACTAGGATAGCGATCACTAATCAAGTTTGGAATATCCAAGGTTAATCCAAAACTGGTAAGTGTCACGAAAATTTTTGTTACTCACACTGTTGTTGCTAATTTTGGTGTGGGAGAAAACAGATGGTAAATTTATATTTGAAGAAAACTATTAAAGATATGATATTTGACCATTTCTGTGAAATGTGGTTAGAGCTCCTGAGATTTGATCTAAATCGTTGATTGATCACTGTGATCTAAATTTGACGGTTACTGACGCGACCGATGGACCTGCAAAAAGCCTGAAACACCGGGGGTGGCCCCGACAATAGCCCTCCGACGCTCAAGTCAAAACCAGAGAGAAAGAGAGTTTGAGAGAGAAATTGCCAATTATTTATAGGCCTGAGAAATAGTTCAGAAGATTGAGATGAATCCGTTAGATTGATATGAATACGTTCTCTCCTGTTGATTATCCCCCTTAAGAGATAAGAGTCTCATGTATGAGAATAAGAGATTTGACTTACAACCATCATGTGTTGGGTGTCTCTCATAGTGAGTCTAATCTGTCACTTTAATGAGCTTGAAATTGGCTCATGTCATAGTTGAGCTTGGAAAATGTCCGGACCTGTTAAATAGACCCGTTATGGTTAATCTACCTGTAGAAGCTTTGGGATCTGTGCTGGAATCGTGCGGCCCTAATTTGTTAGGAAATTATGAGGATCTTGTTGAGTCTTTGACACAATCAACACATACCACCAAGCAAGACTAGATCATACCAAACACACAAAGCACACAAGAGTTATCTCGGTTGGGGCTTTCGCTTTAATCCGGGGGAGGAAGAACCGAGATATTATTCAACTAGAGAAGATACAAGAATATTACAATTCTCACCACGACCATCTCTCAAGCCTAATGGAACTTGATACTGCTTACAGTAGAAAACTTTCTCACCCTTTCAGATGAAGTACTATCTTCTTCTATTCGGCACTCAATAGAATCATCATGGATCTATGAGCCGGTACAATTGTTTATATAGATCTAAAGACAAATCCTAAGTTGATATCATGTTACAATAGCCATTGGATAGTACATAAGAGATAACTCTACGATAGGAGCCACACGATCCAACTTGAAGAGCAAGTTGGACTTCTCACGAATCACCAAGACCCGACCCAAATATCCATCAGCGCCGCGACCGGTCGACCGCCACCCAGGTTTGGTCGACCGTCCCCCTCTCGGGGACTTATGCATCCTATGACCGGTCGACCGCAACTTCTGCAACTACAGCTGCTGACTGTTTCCTTGCCTCCACTTCGTTTCCAATCGCTTTTGTCTCTCCATCGTCTTATCGTCTTCTTATCCAATCTCGTATGCAAGATATAAATCCAACAATCTATACCTTGGATTGCATACTCATGAATCCATAGCTGTGTGATTTAAACATCTTCTAGATCTTTCTTCTCCGCTTTGTACACAACATGTTTCAATGGCTTCTCCTACTAGTTTGAACAAACCTCCACCTGTTTTCCTCCAGCTGTATGCCCCCCCTCAAGGGCACATCCATGTAGATGTACTCATAGAGGTGCCACCCTCCATACGAACTCCACATACATCAAGGCTTTCTCTACCTTCCAACGGTATTCGAACGTTGCAGTCTCGCGTCGGTAATTCTAGTGACGACTTACTAGATAATGCTTTAGGAACAATGGGCTTCCATACACTCGGCCGAGTTTTTCTGCTCCCACAAAGCTGGTAGAGTTTGTGCTGAACCTGCCCAATCCCCCTCTTACCCTTCATTAGCTTACGATGACTCTCCCAAACTGTCAAAACTCCACATCGAGCTGTGTACCTGCAGCCACGAGCATTAAGAGTACCCAAGGATATAAGATTCTTCTGTATCGAAGGAATATGCATGACCTCTTCTAGTGTGAACCCTTTACCATCTGGCGTCTCCAATTCAACTGTTCTCTCACCCACCACTTCACAAATCTCACCACTCCTCGTTCTCACACTACGACTTATTGATGACTTGTAAGTAGAAAACATCTCCCTCAAGGAGCAAATATGAGAAGAACTTCCCGAATCAAGATATCAACTTGAATCCACATCTGAAGAACTTGAAACAAGAAGACAATAATCAACATTTTTACTTGACTCAGTTGCGCTGACTATTTGGGCTTGTTCCCCTTCTTTAGTAGCACTCTTCTGACTCAACCACTTTTGACGGTCTCTCTTGTAATGCCCAACTCCTCTATAGTAATGGCAACGAATCTTACCCTTGTCTACCGCTTCCCTTCCAATTGAAGTATATATCACCATTCACTGCAAAACATCCTAAAAAAATAGACCCTCCTTTATGAGTCTCCTTTCTTAGTTCATCTTCCTTCAGATCCTTAATCACCCCAAATACAGTAAGTGTCTCCTTGGTTGATTTTCCATGTAGCATGGTAGTTATCAAGTGATCATAAGAAGTAGGCAGTGAATAAATCAAGTTGAAAGCTTTATCCTCTTCGCTAAGATCATCAACGTTGATCGCCTTCAGTTCAGATATTACCTTATTGAATTCCACAATATGATCTTGAAGATGGGTACCTTTCTTCATTGAGAACCTAAACAGTTTTCTCTTCCAATACATCCGATCTAGCAATGACGATTCCGAGTAGTCAGTTTTGAGTCTCGCCCATAGACTCGCCGCACTTTTCTCCTCTTGTATTACACTTGACTTCGTCCGCCAATTGCAACCGGATTAAACTCAAGGCCTTTAAACAAATTTCATCCCACTTCTCCTGCTGCATGTCGGTTGACTTCTTCTCTTCTAGGACAAGGTTCCAGTCCTTCTGAACCAAAACATCATACATGTCCACCTTCCATAGATTGAAGTTGATCTTATCGTCAAACCACTTGATCTTCATCTTTTGATCTGCCATCTCCAAGGAACTCGAACAAAACCACGAATCCTGATTGCTCTGATACCACTTGTTAGGAAATTATGAGGATCTTGTTGAGTCTTTGACACAATCAACACATACCACCAAGCAAGACTAGATCATACCAAACACACAAAGCACACAAGAGTTGTCCCGATTGGGGCTTTTGCCTTAATACGGGAGAGGAAGAACCGAGATATTATTCAACTAGAGAAAATACAAGAATATTACAATTCTCACCACGACCCTCTCTCGAGTCTAATGGAACTTGATGCTGCTGACAATGGAGAACTCTCTCACCCTCTCAGATGAACTACTCTCTTCTTCTATTCGGCACTCAATAGAATCATCATGGATCTATGAGCCGTTACAATTGTTTATATAGATCTAAAGACAAACCCTAAGCTGATATCTTGTTACAATAGCTATTAGATAGTACATAAGAGATAACCCTACGATAGGAGCCACACGATCCAACTTGAAGAGCAAGTTGGGCTTCTCACGAATCACCAAGACCCGACCCAAATATCCATCAGCGCCGCGACCGATTGACCGCCACCCAGGTTCGGTCGACCGTCCCCCTCTCGGGGACTTCTGCACCCTATGACTGGTCGACCGCGCCCTATGACCGGTCGACCGCAACTTCTGCAACTACAGCTGCTGCAACTACAGCTGCTGACTATTTCCTTGCCTCCACTCCGTTTCCAATCGTCTTTGTTTCTCCATCGTCTTATCGTCTTCTTATCCAATCTCGTATGCAAGTCATAAACCCAACATGATTTGCTCCGATTTTTACCATTATCACTCACAAAGGTTCTTTCTTAAACCCTGTGTAAACAATTTAAAACAAATCTGGGACAAAAATGCAGAAAACTTATCCTTACTAATCACATTGGCAGCAGTCAACAGGAGTAGTTGTTTAGTCGATTGGATCCTTTCAGTACAGAAAACAGAGGAATTCAACTAACTCCCACTTACTGTCAAAACCTTGATTTATTTTGCCAGACTCCTCAATTTAGTCACTCATCAATAACATAGGTTAATGAGATGCATATTCGCAATGACTAGATAGTTAGCAAGGGGGAAAATTTTAAGAATTCCCTGGTTGTTGATTTGGCTTACCAATTTGCACTTGCTTAGGCTGTCTGCATCAGGCATTTCTTCACACTCTCTTATAACCTCCTCTCTTAGCCTTTCCTGCCATTCTATGTTTGTGCTCAACAAGAACATAGTCCACGTCAGAAGGTGTGAAGTTGTCTCGTGCCCAGCAAAGAAGAAAGTTTTGCATTCATCTATAATCTCGTTTGTATTCAACCCCTTGCCGAGCCCCTTACCTTCTTCCTTTTGTCTTGAATCCATCATTATGCCTAGTAAGTCCTTACCATAGGTTGATTCCTTGGAATTTAACCGGTTCTTGATGATTCCCTCCACTGTGTTCTTGATTTTTCTTTCGAGTTTCCATCTTTGTATATTCCTCTTAGTTGGAAGATATCTGCAAGTTCGGATCATTTCACTGGAAATTAAATACAAAACCTCTAAATTCACTTGGAAAGAAATCATGTGGGAGTGTAAGATTACCTGAATCCGGGGATTTGTACGTTTAGGATAGTTGCTATTGTAAGAATCTGGAGCAGCTTCTGTGCCAAAAACACTTGCTTTCCCTCAATGAAACTGCTTCCAAAGGCAGCATGAGAGATTACATCTGCTGTTAGCTCCTGGAACTGCTTGTTGACCTCTATTGCATTGTGTTTCCCATCAGCTTGGACCATTTGCTGACACCAACTATCCAGCATTGATTTAGTGCAAATTGCCATTTGCTTTGTCATCATCTGTAAATTAAAACTGGATATTAGGTATCAATCTGCCATTTATTATAAATCTTGGGGCATATCAGAATCAAGAAGTACCTCGACGTAAATCCAGATCTGAAATGCCAGTACTTTATATTTCTGACAGGTTTAGTATCTAGAACCAAATTTTAAGTGAACTTAAGGACCAACCATTAAATTTTAAACAATATAACATGAATCAAAATATTCAATAGAAACGATCATTGCAGGATTCTTAGTTGTGGTAGTTGATCCCTATTTAAATTGAGGGCCTAGGCTGAGTATGTTGATCATATTTAGTCTGATTCCCTTTCTAGGTGTTTTATTGAGTTTTAACTACGGAATAACTCACCAACAAGATACAAAACAATAGAATTAAAAGCAAGAGAATAAAGAACAACCAAAAGCAACACACAAGAACACACGAGATTTTTTCAAGGTTCACCCAATGCAATGGCTAGTTCCCCGCACAGGTTGCAATAGAGAGCGAGACGGTCGACTGCGCGGTCCACCGTGCACTACCGGTACATAGTCGGTCGGGTTGCGGTCAGGGGTGCGGTCGACCGCAACTCTGTCTGTAGCTTCAAACTGCTCTTGACCTGTTTGCTCCCAACTTTCCTTCTCGTTTATCTTCTTCAACCCATTATCGTGTATTTGGATCCACAAACCACAACATGTTTTTTGTTGAAAACTTATAAATGGCACCGTCGGATTTAGTTTCTTACCGTTATTTCAGAAAAAAAAATAAAAATTCGAAAAAAATGTATTGCGGAGGGAGGGGCGATATAAGAATTAAAAGAAAACCTGACCTTGAGCTTGTCCATAGTAAAAGCAGGGCTGATAATCCTCCTATGTCGGGCCCACTCGGATCCGTCGGTTAAAACTAATCCCCTACCGAGGAGAGCCAGTATATTTCCGTTTGGTTTAGTCTTGGTGTAGAAACCAAACTTACTGGATAGAATTTGTTTAACTAGTTCTGCATCAGTGATACACAACCTTGGTATTGTTCCTACCCAGTACAAAAATGTTCTTCCTGTTTTCACATCACAGAACCAAAAAAAAAAAAGAGTCAGAATTAAATGTATACTCTACTGCAGAGAATAGACATCCCAATACAAAATTCAGTATTTATACCAAGTATATCCCTAAACTATCCTCTTTTGAATTTAGGATTATGGCAGGCCTCTAGCTGATTGATTGTTTTCTCAGATATATAGCAGTTAGACCTTAAACTGAATGTTGAAGATGTTTAAATACTGAGACAAGTTTTAATGCCAAAAAATCTTAGAGTAAGAGATGATTTTTGGCACCTGACGATCTGACAAATTAAGCAAATATCCACTAGGATGGGGACAAATTTTTTGTCTGTTATTTGGGAGATAGAGAAACTGCCTAAACCTGATAATATATTACAGGGTTATTGTCTCTATAGAAATAGGATTATTGCACGGGAACAATAAGGAAACAACAATCGCCAAAAAAAAAAAAAAACTAAAAAAACTAAAAACCAAACAAAAAACAAAAACAAACTGACAAGATTAGGGTTCTTGAGTCTTAAGTAGTAGTAAGTTATTTTCTCCAAATCCAAACACTGGACATTTAACTAAAGGACAACTAATCATAGGAAGGAAAAAAAATAAAAAAAAAACCCTGCGAACTGATCAAAAACCCAAGTAAGAGCATCTGCAGTCATTCAGAGTCAAATTTTGGGTATTTGGCATATAGAAACATAAAAAATGGGTTCCAGTTGTAGTCGTTTAAACACAGATTTTGGGTTTTAATTTAAAACAATGAACGGACGAGGAATGATTTCCCGTCCGTTAATTTTTTTAAATAAAAAAACAACGGACGGGGAACCATTTCCCGTCCGTTGTATTTTTTTTAATCCTAATTAATTCCAAAATTTATGTTAAATTAATCCTATTTAAATTATATTAAAGCTTCAATAAATCTTAATTATTAATAAATTTCAATTAAAACCTAATTTCTATCTATAGAAATTTCTATAGGGTGTATTATATAGGAATTTTTTCAAAAGAAATGGCTGGGACGGTGCTTCATTTCGCATCTCTGCTCATTTCTTTTTTTTTAAAAAAATTGAACGGACGGGAAATCATTTACCGTCTGTCAAATTTTTTTTATATAAAAATGGAACGGACGGGAAATGATTTCCCGTCCATCGATTTTTTTTATAAATAAGAAATAAAAAATTCGAACAAACGGAAATTATTTCCCGTCTAATATTAAAAAAAAAGAAAAAAAAATCCAGCGACGAAAGATGATTTTTCGTCCGTTCATCTATTTTTTGCAAAATCCTATATCATCTTCCAAATATAGCCTACCGCTGTTCACCCAAAAAAATCTAAAATTTGGGTATATAGTCAACCACTGCCGCTTCTTTTTTTCCTATTTTCTCCAAAAAAACGAGTAAATAGCCAAGAACTACAGATGCTAAAGTAAAGGGAGTTTGCAGAGAAAAACACTATACCGTACTGATGCATCCAGTTGAAGTAGTGGGGAAGAACTCTGGGAATGATATCATGAGAGTGAATGTCCAACTCTGTTTCTCTTGCTTCCTTCTTCAGCCTCCTGATATCCTCGAGACACCCTGACCAAAACTTGTACTCTGGTCCCATCACCCCTTGTTTTCTCAACTTCTTTGTTGTCGCATATGGTTTCCATGTTAAAGCTACCAGTGCTCTCCATAGTGTCGAGACTAGTATCACACCCAAAGCTCCCAAGATCAAACCAAGATAACCCATGCGACTGCTACTTGTGAAGGACTTCAGGTGTAGGGAGTGTCTAATAATAGGAGTATCTTTACATACGATTAATTAGCCATATATATATAAGATTTTTGAGAGAGATCTATATAAGATTTTTTCTTTTTTTTTATTATTTGAAATTTGTGGGAAATCTATCTACAGTATCTGTGATTGTGATGACAAGTTGCCCCTTCTTTATGAGTTCATGAGTGATGCTATCAATCTTGGATTATATGAGAAAGTCTGGTTGGTTTGTGGATAGAGTTATGAGGGGTTTCTTGAATTTACTTACTGTATGCGACCAGTAATACTATCTTTGTGTTTTCTGTCTCTGTAAGGGTTGCGTGCTTTCCTGTCCTAGTCACTGCAGTTGTCAACTCTTCCATTTTATTTGATTGCTTCCTGATTTATTTATGATTGAATCAAACGATTTGAACCATAAACAAGTATAATATGAAAAACTAGTTAGAGCATCACAGTCGTCTGCTATATTTGGCATTTTGTCAAAATTTGAGAAATGATGGCCTACAATTGTTTGCTATTTTGCTATATTTTGGCAAAATAGCTACAGTCGTTTCTCATATTTGAAAAACGAACTGGCGATTCTCAAATTATAGGGAACGGAATATGTTGTTTCGTCTCGTTATTTTTTTTAAATATAATGGGATCAGACGAAACAAGTTGTTTCGTCCGGCCTTTTTAAAATATATATATATATCAGACGGTACAACATATACCGTCTGGAAAAAAAGAAAAAAAAGAATCAGATGGGACAACCGACATGTCCCATTTGACATTGAAGATGTCACTTTCAACCTAATTAACCCATTAATTAACCACTAATCTCACTTTAGAAAGTAATTAATAAATATTTAGTATCATTTTAATCAATAATTAATTAACTAATTACTATTTAGTTAATAATTATTATTTAATAACTGATTACTATTTAATAAATTTTTTTAAGATTACGAGAGACGGGACAACATGCTAGACAATATTAAATAACTGATTACATGTCCCGTCTCTTCTGATTATTAAATAATTTTTTTTACTGAACATGCTAGACAATACATGTTGTACCGTCTCCCTATTTTTTGAGAAAGTTTTAGCAAATGACCATTGCACACATCCGCTCTTATTCCTATTTCTATATCTGCCATTTTCTCAAATATGAGAAACACCATTATGGATGCACTTATGGCTCATATGTTTTGATTGTATATTTAGGAAGTCATTCTATCTGATAACTTAAATTTTACCGCCGCTTAATAAATTATTGTCTTATCATTGAGATTTAGCTATTAAATTATTGTTATTTCATTGTATTGAACTTATGTTTCAAATATTGTTATTTGTTTCCGGACGTTTTATGGTAGGGTACTTGAAAATTTTAGGTGTCTTGTTAAGATGGTGGTAAAAATGGTTGTTAGGATAGAGTAAAAAGGTTGTTGGTCGTGTGCCTCAATGCTTTTTACAATAGGATGGATTTTGGTTTAATACAGATGCCATAAGCTGGTTAACAATGTGTCAAGGGTTTTCCTCTACAATAGGGGATAAGGATGGAAGTTATCCCCCTAATTCATTCAAATGATCTTATAAGGTTATAGGGTGACAATACTAAATAATTAAATTTGGAATTTTATATATATATATATATATATATATATATATATATATATATATATATATATATCGAGAGAGAGAGTTACCTTCCTTTGTGCACTCGCCTTCGTGTACACTCGGCATTTTGGCCTTGGTATCAACGATCCGAACCATTCACATTGATCAAAACGTCTAAATTAGTCTAAATATATAAATCAAGTCATTTGAAATTCATTTGTCCATGCATTAAAGTGTTACAAAATTGTACGGCTGATTTTTTTTATTTTATAATAACATGATGGATGGACAAAGAAATTTCAAATAACTTGATTTTACATATTTAGACTAATTTAGACGTGTACACCAATATGAATGGTTCAAATCGTCGATACGAAGACCAAAATGCCAAGTGCACACGGAGGAGAGTGCACAACGGAAGATTATATATATATAAGGACGGGTTAAGTTATATTGAACCCGTTGTTTCAAACAACGGGTTCATTTTTAAACAAACACTACTGTACCGTGCAAACGCGTGAAAACCACTTAACCCATCGTTGGCAACGATGGGTTAAGTGGTTTTCACGCGTTTGCAAGCTACAGTAGCGTTTGCCATGCAATATATATATATATATATATATATATATATATATATATATATATATATATATATATATATATATATATATATATATATAATAAAACACAAAGAAAGCTATCAAGTGGCTCTCCTTCAATTTCAAAGAAATCGATGGTCCAGATTGATTCTCACAAAACATATTTTTCTCATCCAAAATTTCAAACCCCAAAACCAATTTCTCTTCCTCCTTCTCTCAACTCAGAAAACACATTTTCCTTTTACCGCTTCTCTCTCTCTCTCGCTCTCTCTCTCTCTCTCTCTCTCTCTCTTCCACCTCTGTCTCTCTCTCTCTCTTCCCCAAATCAGAACCCCCTCCCCCCTCCCTCTCTCATCCCGATTCCCCTCCCCCCTCCCCCTCCCTCCTCTCTCTCTCTTCTTCCAGAAATCCCAAACCCCCGCCAGCCTCATCCTCTCCAACCACCATCTCTGCCACCTCACTGTGCACCCGACCAACCTCCACCTACTTGCACTCCCGACCTCCTTCGAAGCTCCGTCAACCCAACCTCCACCTCAGCAAAACCCGCACTCGAAGCTCCGTAACTCTCATGTAAGTTCACCTTAGGCAAATTTTAGGGTTTCATGGTCAAATTGTAGGATTGTAAGTGTTATCAGTAAGCTTCAGATTTTAGGATTGTAAGTGTTATCCAACTCTTAGTTACGGTACTGTTAGATTCAGATTACCCCCAAACCCAACTCCCTCCGACTACCCGCTCGAAATCCTCCCCGGCAACTCAAATGTGAGTGATAACTCTGTTGATCACCGTAGGCCGATCAGAGCTACCAAGCAAAGAGATCCTGATCTCCTCTTTATGTGGCATAGGGTAATTATATATCCTTTTTTTTATTTTAAAAAAAAAGACTTATTTTTATGCTGTTTACATGAGCATTGGGGTTCTCCATTTAAAAGAGCATAATAATCTCGATTGGAAAGAAGTCAGGGAAGTAGACTGCAAGTTTTACTGGGTGAGATTCTATTTTGAGGCCTAAAGGTGAAAATTCAAAGTTGTTAATTAGCTTGAGTTAGTATGTTGCTGGCACAAAATATATTTTCGAGTTTGCAGTAGTGCATCACTTAGGGAATTGTATGGTAAGGAGTATCAAAATCGGCTCCCAAATTGATCTATTTATCAACATGGATTGTATAGCTGTAGGCACCTGAAGGAGGCCCTTCTATTTCCATACAACAATAGCTACAATCTTTCAACCCAAATATTTCCATACACATTTTTTATGCTACAACAAAAAATTACACTTAATTTTTCATACTTGTAAGTGCATGGGGTTAATAGAAGAGCTAAAATATTATTATTTCCTTCACATACCATTTGTATTACTGGCTGATTCTACTGGAACTATTTGCGAGTAATGGCATGATAATTGAGTGAATGTTATCTGTCATTACACCAACACCCGAAGCTGTGATGACTGAGAGATTTGTAGTTAGACTGCAATACTCTCCACAACACTCTCCACAAGTAGAGCGCCCCTGTAATGGGATGAAACCAGGTCTGTGCATAGAGGATTAGAAAATAAAACGTGTTTAATTCTTTTTCCATGTTAAATGTCCTCATCTCTACTCCATGACTTGACTTAGTGGTGAGGGTTATGAGATTTGTGATTAAATTCTGGTAAATATATGTGAAGGAGCATAAATGCATTGCAGGTTCTTTCAGCAACAATTCAATTCAAATAGGATTGGATCATTTGTGGTCAATAGAGTGTCTATTTTTTGAATGTGCTCTTCCTGTTAAGAGGAACTATCTTTTGATGTAAAATATTTTATCATCTCTTAGAAGAAACTGATCAGAAATGTCTTTTTTATTTTAAGAGAGCTGGGAATTGAACCCTCCTTTTTCATATGGTACCTATGCCTTGCCACCACAATCACCCTTCTCTTTAGTTTCCATCTATACAAACCAATATCTTCCGGCCCTTAACTTATGATTCATGCAGGGTGGTGTTTGGTAACTCGCCTAATTTTTCATCTAATTGATATTGTTTAGGGTTGTAGGTTTTAAAAATTTTCATCTAATTTTTCATCGAACGTTTAGTGTTTCTCTTCGAACGTTTAGTATAACTATTTGAAAATGTGTTATGTGGGTATGTCTGTGCTCATAATTCTTAGTTATAGATGGTTACAAAAATGGTTTTATATGGATATGTTTGGAGTTTTCAGTAAGCTTTAGATTTTTCTTCAAAAGTTAGATGATGGATCTTAGATTGAAATTAGTTAGAAGGGCATTTTGATGTCTATTTTATTTACTTGGTTAAAAAAGTTAGAATTTTGATGTTCATTAAGTATCACACTTGCAGTCAATTTAATTTTAAGGCTTCAATTTATAATATTTTTAAATTTATTCTGTGCTCATAATTCTTAGTTATATATGGTTACAAAAATAGTTCTACATGGATATGTTCGGAGTTTTCAGTAAGCTTCAGATTTGTCTTCAAATTTAGATGATCGATCTTAGATTGAAATTGGTTAGGAGGGCATTTTGATGTATATTTTATTTACTTGGTTAAAAATTTATAATTTTGAAGTTCATTATGTATCACACTTGCAATCATTTTAATTTTAAGGCTTCAATTTCTAAAGTTTTTAAATTTAATCATCCTTGAGAGATTTAATCAGGTACACAGGGGCAGGTAATTATTCATTTGTTAGAATTATACTATAATTTCAATAGCTTTCAAGGATAAGCTAAAACAACCCTGGTAGAAATTGCTGAACTACACTCTTCCTTTAGATCTTACAGGTAGGCTTTAAAAGAATTTCAAGAAGGAACCTAAAGAATAGAAAGGAGTTGCAAATTTATTGTAAAAAGTGCTATTTAATGAATTTTAGGCATTGACAGTTGGAAGTAGAAAATTGTATGTATACATTATCATTTCTGTTCCTTTACCTAAAATTTTATTTGATGATGATTATTGAGCATGAAACAGATTAACATTCTGTTGTGAGTGTACTGAAGTTTACAGATCTACTATGAAGTCTATTTTTTATTTTTTTTTGGAGAAAGAGTTGGTGAAAACAATATACTTCGGTTTGGTTTGAGTCTAGGTTTGCATGTAGATTGCCAAATGTAGCATATGAAAAAACCTACAAATGCCATAGTATATGAAAACCTACAAATTGCCAAATCATATTGAATAAATATTTTCCATAGTAAATGCATCATATGAGGAAGCCTACAAATGCCATAGTATATGAAAACCTACAAATTGCCAAATCATATTGAAAAATATTTTCCATAGTAGATGAGGGTTTAACATGTGTAATTAACAATCAGACTGGGCATGTCTCTTATTTAACAGGAACACAATGTGTAATTAACAATCATATTGAGAAAATTGCCAAGGCATGCCTCCTATTTAACATGAACACAATGTAATTAACAATCTGACTAATTTGAAATGTTTCTAGCTTTCATTTCAGATTATTTCTAGCTCCATAACTTAGGATACAAAGGTTACATAAGCTTGATATATCTTCGCTTTTATAGTTTAATCTCTCTCTAGCTGCATACTTTATTCCAAAATTTAAAGATTAATCACATATTATATAGTTTAACTTTAGTCTCTATCTAAAGTTTAATCATGGATGATAAAGTTTTGATCGTTTCAAATTTTATAGGTGTTTCCGCCATTGATTTCGATGAGGGAGGATTCATGATTTTGCGAAGTCTCAGACTCGCAGGATTCTGAGGTATGTTGTTTCTTCAATTTGAAAATGTTTAGTTGAATGTTGATGAGTAAGTTGTTCAACAGTGCACTGTGTTGTACAATTTTTTCGTAATATTGTGTAGAAGTTAATTCATTCTTTCTTTGTCTGTGATGAGTTATATTATCGTCAGAAGTGCACTGTGATGAGTAACATTTCAAGTAATTGTACAATATGTGATGAGTTAGATTCATTACATGGATGTTGAATACAGAAGTTTATTAGTTCTTTGATGAGTTGAATACATAGAAGTTGAATACACAAGTTGATTAGTTGAATACAGAAGTTGAATATAGAAGATGAGTTACATGTTCAACAATGCACTGTGATGAGTTAGATTCAAATAATTGTCGTCTACACTCAGAACCGTTATGTACATATTGATACTTTCACTTTTGGTAGGGTGATCAAGAACATGTTGGGTTGAAACCATCGAGTTTGAAGGCAATCCTTTTTGTACATCATCCAGTTTGAAAGGTATTGGACAAAATTTTCCTACAAACTCTTTCTGTTTGTTTTTTTAATTATTATTGGTTTTGATTGATTCTTGAAAAACTCTTATTGTTTGTTTAGGGTCACTGTTTCGTTATAAAACTATCCATATTGAAGACTCGAAGCATTGTGTTTGATCCATATTGTTACAACCGTGTAATCTTTTTTTTGGTAGTAGGGTTGGTGGATGATGTATTAGTTATGTAGAATGAGGGATTATGTAAATCTGTGTAATATTTAGTATTTTGGGAGATGATGTAAGTATCTGTATAGGATGATGCTATAATATAGTGATGTAAAAACCCGTACCCGAAAAATTGTGGAGTATTGGGTTCTGTGTTTTGTTTTTCAAAGGTTTTTCTAAAAATCTATTACGTTTTCAAACGAAATCTGGGTTTTTATTTTGTATCTTGCATCATATGAAGATTTCCCCCCCAGAGCCGTATATATATGATGCCTGTGTGATGTTGCTTGGATTGGCTTGGGGAGGATTGATATTAACTGCCTCTGATGTTATATTTTGATTTATTAGCAGAATTCCGTAAGGAATTGCTGTAAAATGTCTAATATTTTAGGGGAGATTTTGTCAAAATTTTTACTAAAATTCCTATTAGTATTCTAGATTAGAAATGACCATTGGTTTTGACTTAATTATTTCCTTTTTCATTATAATGATTTTTCATCCTAGATCGTGATTTTTGGCGAGTTCAGTCATCAATCAAGCTGCAATCGTCATATTCTCATAATGTTTGAAATGCCTGATAGTTGGGCTTATGTGTTTCGTGTGAATCACTCTGTAATTGTTTTGGGGAGTTGGGGCTAATGTTTTCGTCTCTGTTATTCATTCTACCTCCATGTATCTTTTTTTTCCTATAACTTACATCATCTCTCACACAAAACACATAAGCCCAAGAATGTAAAATATCTCATACACTGAAATATATCAAAAATTAGGGCCAACAAGCCTGTTTCAGATCAAATTTGGAGTAGGCTCTCCAATTGATCACATTTAACAAAATGTCTTCACATGTAATCACAACAAGCTTGCTCTCTCTCTCACTCTCACTCTCTCTCTCTCTTAACATCTTTAAAATCATACATGGTTAACTACATGAAAATATGACAATGGAGAATTAACTGATTCAGTTTGAGGCGATAACTGCATTAGCAACTGAATTGCTACTTATGGCAGGCTAGCAAGTGATTTCGATCCATTATTGTTGTAGATTCATAGTACTCTTTTTCAATCCCGAGGTCCTGGCAAATGATCTTGCAAGATATAAACCAATAAACAACTTAATTCAGAATACATCAATGTCTACTGCCAAATACACATCTATATAAATCATTCTTCACGAAGGCGTGCATATATTTAACTTTTTACAGAGCTTTTTATATGCCGCATCATTCACGGAAACGTGTCGTAGGCACGTGTCCACAGGAAAACCTGGTATATATATAACTGATCAGGTGTGCACTAATTCGCACCTGATATATATATATATATATATATATATATATATATATATATATATATATATATATATATATATGAAAGCTTCGGTTGAGCACTACTCTAGTGCTCACCGCGTGAACACTAGGCCTTCGGGTGTTCATATCGAAAATCCGAACCGTTCACATTGATCTACACATCTAAATTATTCTAAATATGTAAAATCAAATCATTTGAAATTCATTTGCCCATCCATCATGTGACTATAAAAACAATGATTTTCAGCCATACAATTTTGTAACACTTCAACGAATGGGCAAATGAATTTCAAATGATTTGATTTTACATATTTAGACTAATTTAGATGTGTAGATCAATGTGAACGGTTCGGATTTTCGATATGAATGCCCGAAGGCCTAGTGTTCACGTGGTGAGCACTAGAGTAGTGCTCAACCGAAGCTTTCCCTATATATATATATATATATATATATATAGAACTGATCAGGTGCGCACTGGTTTGCACCTGACCAGGAACGAATTTCTCCGTGAGCCATTGGATAGCGCAATGAAGATCTGACGGCTCACGATCAAGAGGAATCAAGAGGATAGTTTTGTAATTTCCCCTCTCTCTCATTCTCTTCTCAATCGGCCTCTCTCCTCTATCAGCTCCCAAACGAAAACCTAGCTCTCTCCAAATTCCGAAACCCTGACACCCCCCCCCCCCCCCCCCGAGCCTTTCTCCATATCCAAATCCCCAAACCCCCGCCACCCCCTCCTCACTCCATCTCGAATCCCCAAACCCCTGACACTACTCTTGTAACACCCGGTATATATATAATATTATATATATATATATATATATATATATATATATATATATATATATATATATATATATAAAAGTATAAGAAAGAAAGAATGGATGGAAGTGGGTGACGTGGATGAAAGAAGAAAGAAAGGAAAAGTGTAGGCATTAAATGATGGCCTATAGATAATCCTATGGGATGTGATAGCATGATGGACCTATAAGATGTTCTATGGAACATAGGAAAGAATTAAATGAATGAAAGAAAGGAAGTGCATGTGCTGTGTGTGTGCTTGGTGTGTTTGACCGGGGGTTGACCGAGGGGATTTAATCCCATATCGGTTGTGAAGTAGGAAGGAAAGTAAGATATATTAGGAAGCCCATGATGAAGGGTTACCAAATGGTTAACCACCCTTTTGAGGCAGCCTGTGGTGGGCGTGGTTAGAGTTTTGTGTCCATTTTTTTGCGTGCGCGCACGTGTAGCCGCGTGCGCAGCTGAGCCAGGCTCGGGGCGTTACAAATGGTATCAGAGCCGACTTTCGACACCGAGTGTGTGCAAGATGTACGCCTGAGAAGGAGCTAGGTTGGGACAGGTCGCCCTGGTAGGAGACTGTACAACTAGCAGAATCAGGATAATCCTCTCCACATCGGCTAGAAAGGGATCCTGAATCAAGTTGTAAGTCCGGGCTCAGCGAGGACGCTGAGTTCTTAAGGAGGAGTGTGTGTAACACCCGGTATATATATAATATTATATAGAGATATATAATAATATATATATATATATATATATATATATATATATATATATATATATATATAAGTATAAGAAAGAAAGAATGGATGGAAGTGGGTGACGTGGATGAAAGAAGAAAGAAAGGAAAGGTGTAGGCATTAAATGATGGCCTATAGATAATCCTATGGGATGTGATAGCATGATGGACCTATAAGATGATCTATGGAACATAGGAAAGAATTAAATGAATGAAAGAAAGGAAGTGCATGTGCTGTGTGTGTGCTTGGTGTGTTTGACCGGGGTTGACCGAGGGGATTTAATCCCATATCGGTTGTGAAGTAGGAAGGAAAGTAGGATATATTAGGAAGCCCATGATGAAGGATTACCAAATGGTTAACCACCCTTTTGAGGCAGCCTGTGGTGGGCGTGGTTAGAGTTTTGTGTCCATTCTTTCGCGTGCGCGCACGTGTAGCCTGATGAACACATTATTGTTCACATTTAGAAGCAATAATCTTAATGAAATTGTACATTTAAAAGCTCTATATGTGATATTTAACTCTTGTTTTCTCTTTTCCATAGGAAACAGCTCATAACAGCAAAACGAAGCAGATTCAGGACTTCAAGGATAATATACAGAGAACTGCAGAAGCAACAGTCGACTGGCTCTTCAGCAGTCGACTGGACAAAGAGTTTGCTAGGCCTCGGCACAGTCGACTTCCCCAAGCACCAGTCGACTGGCCTGATCAAAGATAAAATCTTCAGAAGTCTCGACCCAGTCGACTGGTTCGAAGACAAGTCGACTGGTCTGCGGCGGAGTAAACAGATAAGATATTCAAAGATACACCTGCATCTAATTTCGAATCTATTTGGATCCAGATTTTATACGAAGAATCAAATCTAAAGACAGGTTATTTCCAAGAGCACGTGGTTAACAGATAAGGAAGGAAGGAAGAAAAGAGAAAGACATAAATCATCAAATCAAATAAAGGAGGATCTTGCTGAAAAAGTGGAAACCCTAATTCTCAGCCGTGTTCTATAAATATCAGAAAAGAAGCATTATTCAAAGAGGCCGCCAGAATCCATCACCATCCACAACCGGATCACAAAGTCCTAAACCATCAAGTCACCAACCAGTGCTTAATTCCATCATCATCGAAGAAGGGGAAGAGGAGAGCCAGTACTCGAAGGCAGTCGACTGTGTGACAGCCAGTCGACTCTATTGCCGGAATCCATTAGTTTATTTCTTCTCTCTTTCTTCTTTGATGTTGATCATGTATTTGAACTTGTTAAGCAATAAAAGTATTATTATGTGGAACTAATTTCATAGTTGGGTAGATTGAAGCCGTAGTTATGTAGTGCTATATTCTTCTGAATCCTTCTATTTTACTTATTGCTTGAATCTAATTGAATTGATATAGATTGATAACAGTCAAACTTGTTCAGGAGTTATAAGTACAGTCGACTGAAGGTGAGAGCCAGTCGACTGCCATACAGAATCTGATATCATCAAGTTTGTGAGTTAGAAATCTGAATCTGTTATATGAGCATATTGAGACGACCCGTATCTCGTGCTCGTAACTTGTAACAAGGGAATCCTTAGGATTCTTGGTTCAATCAACTTAAGGGATCTAGATCTGATACCAATTTCTAGAACCTTGAGTGTTTGTTCGTTTCCACTGATCTTATGTTTTCGTTAACTATAACTTAGTAGATACCATGCTAAATACTTAAGGAAAGAAACGAATTAGAGTAGATACCATGCCTAATTCTTGGCTTAGGGAAACAATACTTTAAGGAGTAGATACCATGCCCTTGAAGTGAACAAACGTGAGTAATTAGAAGTAAGTTCAGAGGGTGACTTAGCATTACTAACTATTGGTGGAGATCAACAACCCAACTATTCAAGAGATATTTGTGATTCAACACTTCTTTCTTAGTTTTAATCTTTTTAGACTTTTAAAACAACTCTTTATGATTTTTATTCTTTTTATTGATTAGTAAGTTAGAATCTACAATCTCTGTGGGATCGACCCTTGCTATTGCTACGCTTTGTCAAACGATTCGTGCACTTGCGAGGTTTTTATAATTTGTGTCTAGTTTATCTATTAAATTTAGGTACTAGATTTCCAACAACAAGTTTTTGGCGCCGCTGCCGGGGATTGTCTAGTATTTTAACTTACAGATCAGTAGAAAGTTTTTATTTTTCTTGCTTTCTTTTAGTTTATTAATAAGTTTTTCTTTTAGGTTACAGGATTTTGGTGGATGCACGGAAGGAGATCACTTCGTCCAGAACTACTACCAATTGACGCGGAAACAGAACGCACTTTGCACAGACTAGGTAAGTTATTTACAGCACACAAGTCGACTGTCCACACGAACCAGTCGACCGACCAGAGACCTAGTACACATACAGTAATGGCAGAACAAATACCCAATCGCGTACCAATGCAGGACAAATTCACTCCTAAGAATATTGAGCAACCTTCCTGCATTGCTTTTCAACCTAATGCCACAGGGAACATGCACCTATCTCCTCATTTACTTAGTATTCCCCACTTTAGTGGCAAACCAGATGAAGAGCCTCATCTTCATCTGCAAGATTTTTTCGATCTTTGCAGGACACAAAGCGTCCAAGGGCTTACTGCTGAACAAATCAGGTTAATTTTGTTTCCTTTTTTCCTAAAACTTAATGCTAAACTATGGTATAATTCTTTGGAACCAGGATCAATAAATTCATGGGAGCAATTGGCAACAAAGTTCTTAAAAGAATTCTTTCCAGCCCAAAAGAACAAACAACTGAAAAGGGAGATTCAACTCTTCCAACAAAAGGATGGAGATTTATTCTTTGAGGCATGGAAGGATTTCAAAAGCAAACTTCTCAAGTGTCCTACTCACAATCTGCCTAAGGATGATCAGGTACAAGCTTTTTATGAAGGTTTAAATGACACTAACAAAGCAATTGTTGATGCAGCTTGCAATGGAATTTTGATGAGGAAAAGTGGAGAAGAAGCCATTGAACTTTTTGAAGAACTCAGCGAGAACTCCCAACAATTCTCAACAAGAAGGGGACCTTCGAAAAAACAGGGAGTTTACGAAATCTCTAATAATAATAACCTTCAGTTAGAAATAGTAAACATGAATAAGAAAATTGATATGCTTGTTAATGCAATGTCTATGATGGGTAGAGTTAAAAATCAAACAAACAAAATTTGTGCAATTTGTTCTCATGTAGACCATACCACTGATACATGTCCCATGTCTTCTTTCACAGAACAGGAGCATGCAAATTATGTAGGTCGAGGAGTGTACCCACAAAAGAACAATCCCTTCTCGAACACATACAACCCAGGGTGGAGGAACCATCCAAACTTCTCATGGAGCAATAATCAGAATAATCAAGGAACTCAATTAACACAAGGACATGCACGGAACTTCCAAGTGGGAAGTGGGATTGATAGGCCAGTTCAAGAACAGAAGAAGTTGGATTTTGAATCCACCGTTCTTCAATTGCTCCAACAACAACATCAAACAAGCAACCAACAAGGGCAAGCAATTCAGAAGTTGGAGACACAAATTGGCCAAATTTCTAAAGAATTAAGCGAGCGAAAGGCAGGGGAACTTCCATCACAAACTATACCAAACCCTGGAGGCCAAGAACAGCTCAAGGCAGTCACAACATTAAGAATTGGTAAGATAATTGACAACATGGTTGGAACACATACAGACAAACCAGATACACAACCATCAAAAGCTTTGGGTTCAAGTAAGGTAAGTGAAAAAGTAGGGACAGTTCCACCACCATTTCCTCAAAGGTTAGTCAATAAAAAGAAAGAACAACATTTATTTGACGTCTTTGAAACTCTCAAAAAGGTAGAAATTAATATTCCCCTACTTGATGCTATTAAACAAATTCCTTCTTATGCCAAATTTTTGAAAGACTGTTGTACTCACAAAAGAACATTTCAGGTTAAGGAGGATGTGGCTTTGACAGAAGAAGTGAGTGCTGTTTTATTAAGAAAATTACCACCTAAACTGAAAGATCCAGGTAGTTTTACCATTCCTTGCAAGGTTGGTGAGCACTTCTTTGAAAAGGCACTGCTAGACTTGGGGGCAAGCATCAACCTTCTTCCTTATTCTGTTTACGAAAAGCTTGGATTGGGGGAACTCAAGCCAACATCCATCACTTTGCAATTGGCTGATCGCAGCATCAAAAGACCTAGAGGTATTTTAGAAGATGTCCTAGTTCAGGTAAACGATTTTATCTTGCCTGCTGATTTTGTTGTGTTAGATATGGAGGAATCTTCAATGTCATCATCTCTACCGATCATATTAGGCAGGCCCTTTATGAGTACAGCTGATATAAAAATTTGTGTTAAAAAGGGTATTATAAGTATGAAGATAAATGGAGAAAAAGTTGAGTTTAAAATGTTTGATACACTAAAATTACCACAAGATGACCATGAATGCTATAATATTGATGTGGTGCAGGAGATTGTTGATTAAACATTTCAGGTACATAGCGTTGAACCACTTCAAGCCACAATCACTCAATCTCTAACTTTATCTCATGTTGAACAGGAATACGATGACTGGAGAATTGCAGAGACAGTACATCACCTTGAAACTCCACAGTCATATTCAGGTAAGCCTGCACCTTTATTTGAAAAATTGATGTCTGATAAAAATTGTTCTTCTACAGATCAAGCGACTGATGAACAGAGTAAGTCGACTGGTATTCTAACCAGTCGACCGAATCAAGACACCCAGAACAAGTCGACTGCTGACATGGACCAGTCGACTGTACAAAAACTTCCAGACATAGAACTTAAGCAGTTGCCCGACCATTTGAAGCATGCATTTTTAGGCGAGAACCAGACGCTACCGGTAATAATTGCTGCGAACTTGAGTGCACAGGAAGAATATAAGTTGCTGAAGGTATTACGAGAACACAAGAGTGCAATAGGATGGACCATTGCAGACATCAAAGGAATAAGTCCATCCAAATGCATGCATAGAATACTCCTTGAGAACGATGCAAAATCTAGCAGAGAGGCACAGAGAAGGCTCAACCCCAACATGAAGGAAGTGGTAAGAGCAGAAATTTTGAAGCTACTAGATGTTGGCATCATCTATCCTATCTCAGATAGCAAATGGGTAAGTCCTATACATGTAGTTCCTAAGAAAAGTGGAGTTACAGTGGTAACAAATGAAGAGAATGAACTTATCCCAACAAGAGTAACCACAGGATGGAGGGTATGCATTGACTATAGGAAGTTAAATAATGAAACCAGGAAAGATCACTTCCCTCTTCCTTTTATTGATCAAATGTTAGAAAGATTAGCAGGATATAGTCATTATTGTTTTCTAGATGGTTATAGTGGCTATAATCAAATTGCTATTGCCCCAGAAGATCAAGAAAAGACCACTTTTACATGCCCTTTTGGTACTTTTGCTTACAGGAGGATGCCGTTTGGATTGTGCAACGCACCAGCAACATTTCAAAGATGCATGATGAGCATATTTTCAGACATGGTGGAGAGGTTCATCGAGGTATTTATGGATGATTTTAGTGTTTTTGGATCTTGTTTCGATGAATGTCTTAACCATTTGCAGCTTGTACTTAAAAGATGTGAAGAATGCAATTTAGTGCTGAACTGGGAAAAGTGCCATTTCATGGTACAACAAGGTATTGTCTTGGGACATGTTATTTCAAAAAGAGGCATAGAGGTAGACAAGGCAAAAATTGACATCATATCAAAACTACCCCCTCCCACTACAGTTAAGGGTGTTATGAGTTTTCTTGGACATGCAGGTTTTTATAGACGATTTATAAAAGACTTTTCAAAAATCTCCAAACCCCTTTGTGATTTGTTGTCTAAGGATGTTGAGTTTACATGGACAGAGGAGTGCACAAATGCTTTTAATACATTAAAGAATCTTCTCATTTCTGCACCTATTGTCATGGCACCAAATTGGAACCATCCTTTTGAGCTCATGTGTGATGCAAGTGATTACGCTTTGGGCGCTGTTTTAGGCCAAAGAATCAATAAGAAACCCCATGTTATTTACTATGCTTCTCGAACTCTAAACGATGCACAGCTAAATTATTCCACTACTGAAAAAGAAATGTTGGCTGTTATATTTGCTGTAGAGAAGTTTAGATCATATTTAATTGGTTCTAAGGTTATTGTTTTCACTGACCATGCTGCCTTGAGATATTTGTTTGCTAAAAAGGATGCTAAGCCTAGGTTGATCAGATGGGTGCTGTTGCTTCAAGAATTCAATCTTGAGATTAGAGACAAGAAAGGAAGTGACAATGTTGTGGCAGATCACATGTCCAGATTATTGCAGGAGGAGGAGAGAATTGTGCCCCCGCTGAATGAAAATTTCCCAGATGAACAATTATTTGCAATAAATATTCACACTCTCGGGGCAGTCGACTGGTCCCTCAACCAGTCGACTTATCTCTCTGAACAACTCCCCTGGTTTGCTGATATTGTCAATTTTCTAACTGCTCATGTTTTCCCTCTAGGTATGACACATCAAGAAAGAAAAAGATTGGTGGCTCTGTGCAAACACTTTTATTGGGATGATCCTTATCTATTCAAATTCTGCCCTGATCAAATTATACGAAGATGTGTGGCAGACGAAGAACAAATGAGTATTCTACAACACTGCCACCAATACGCCTGTGGAGGACATTTTGGACCAAAAAGAACAGCACTAAAAGTATTGCAATCTGGTTTTTATTGGCCTAGTGTATTCAAAGATGCTTTTTCTTTTTGCAGGACTTGCGACAAATGCCAAAGGACAGGCAACATCTCTTCTAGAAATCAAATGCCACTGCACAACATACAAGTAATCGAGCTTTTTGATGTTTGGGGAATCGACTTCATGGGTCCTTTTCCTAACTCATTTGGTTATTTATATATTCTTGTTGGTGTAGATTATGTGTCTAAATGGGTCGAGGCTGTCCCCTCAAAAACTAATGATCACAAAGTTGTTGTCAAGTTTTTGCAGGAGAACATTTTCACTAGGTTTGGTACACCACGAGCGATAATTAGTGATGGAGGGAGCCATTTCAACAACTTTCCATTTGCTTCTTTGATGAAGAAGTACGGTATTACACATAGAGTGGGGACCCCTTATCATCCTCAAACCAGTGGACAGGTGGAGCTTAGCAATAGAGAGATCAAGAGCATCTTGGAAAAGACAGTCAATACAAGCAGAAGGGATTGGTCACTACGCTTGAACGATGCCTTATGGGCCTACAAAACCGCTTTCAAGATACCCATTGGCATGTCACCATACCGTTTGGTCTTTGGAAAAGCATGTCATCTGCCGGTAGAGTTGGAACACAAGGCGTATTGGGCCATTAAAAAGTTCAATTTTGATATGAAACAGGCAGGTGACAAAAGGAGATTACAACTCAATGAGCTTGAAGAGTTGCGACATGATGCTTATGAGAATGCAAAGTTGTACAAGGAAAGGACAAAGTTGTACCATGACAAACAGCTCGCAAGGAAGGAGTTTTATGCAGGACAGAAGGTATTGATATACAACTCAGGATTGAGACTTTTTCCAGGCAAGCTTATGTCAAGATGGTATGGGCCATACACTGTCACGAGAGTCTTTCCACATGGTGCTTTAGAGGTTCATAGCAAAGAGAAGAATCAAACATTTAAGGTGAACGGGCATAGAGCGAAGCCATACATAGAGATGAGTCTAGAACCGCAAGAGGAAGATGTGAATCTTCAAACCATTCCATACATCGCATGAACTCATCATGTCTAGCTGAAGACAGAAAACACAGCGCTTATTGGGAGGCAACCCAATGTTTCAGGGGAGTATTTACACTTTCCTTTATTTGCTTTCAGTTATTCATTATTATTTTTCTTTTAGTTATTTTTATTTTCAGTATCTCCTTACTAGATGGCGACACATGCCTATTTTTATATTTTCTTTCGAACATTGAGGACAATGTTCCATCTAAGTTTGGGGGTATTAGGGTTATTTTTAGAGTCTTGTGAGTCTTTTGAAATTTTTAGGATAAACAATCTCTTATAAAGTAAGAAGAAGGATACTTATTTACTTTAGGATTGATTGAGTTTCATAATTCCCTACGAAGTTATAGAAGCCATGCGATTATACATAATAAACAAATGTGATGCTTTTTCTGGCGATTATTCCCTTTAGATCTAGTCCTAAATTGAGTTTAAGTAAATAGAGTGATAAAATATATATATATATTTGAATAAAGTCAATCTACTCCAATGTTTTGAGTGCTTAGTAACTAGGGGTATTCATCACCAATGTTTACCTTTACGTCAAACGGCAACTTAAAATACGAGTATGCAAAGCACTTTAGAGTTTGTGACTTGTTGAGTAACCGGGTGGATACATCACAAATGTTTCGCATTCGCGTCAAAAGGCAAGTGACATCTTTAGAGAAGAGGCTATAATTTAAAAAAAAAAAAACTCTAGTTTGCTACTCGGTTTGTAGTAGAGAAAAGGGATAATCACAGACTGAGTAGTTGCATACTATAACTAACATTAATCGCATGGCAAATATGATTAAGTTTGGGAGCTATGAATAGACAATTGCACTGGAGAAAATGGGTATGCTTGTTTTTACTTTATCTGAAATTGTTTGTAGTTTTATATTTTTCATTTTGATGTCCACATAATAAGAAATCTTGGTGGTTGAGTCTATTGTTATTATTATTCTCCTTATTCATAATTTTAGTTTGCTTGTGGACAAGCAAAAGCTAAGTTTGGGGGTATTTGATGAACACATTATTGTTCACATTTAGAAGCAATAATCTTAAAGAAATTGTACATTTAAAAGCTCTATATGTGATATTTAACTCTTGTTTTCTCTTTTCCATAGGAAACAGCTCATAACAGCAAAACGAAGCAGATTCAGGACTTCAAGGATAATATACAGAGAACTGCAGAAGCAACAGTCGACTGGCTCTTCAGCAGTCGACTGGACAGAGAGTTTGCTAGGCCTCGGCACAGTCGACTTCCCCAAGCACCAGTCGACTGGCCTGATCAAAGATAAAATCTTCAGAAGTCTCGACCCAGTCGACTGGTTCGAAGACAAGTCGACTGGTCTGCGGCGGAGTAAACAGATAAGATATTCAAAGATACACCTGCATCTAATTTCGAATCTATTTGGATCCAGATTTTATACGAAGAATCAAATCTAAAGACAGGGTATTTCCAAGAGCACGTGGTTAACAGATAAGGAAGGAAGGAAGAAAAGAGAAAGACATAAATCATCAAATCAAATAAAGGAGGATCTTGCTGAAAAAGTGGAAACCCTAATTCTCAGCCGTGTTCTATAAATATCAGAAAAGAAGCATTATTCAAAGAGGCCGCCAGAATCCATCACCATCCACAACCGGATCACAAAGTCCTAAACCATCAAGTCACCAACCAGTGCTTAATTCCATCATCATCGAAGAAGGGGAAGAGGAGAGCCAGTACTCGAAGGCAGTCGACTGTGTGACAGCCAGTCGACTCTATTGCCGGAATCCATTAGTTTATTTCTTCTCTCTTTCTTCTTTGATGTTGATCATGTATTTGAACTTGTTAAGCAATAAAAGTATTATTATGTGGAACTAATTTCATAGTTGGGTAGATTGAAGCCGTAGTTATGTAGTGCTATATTCTTCTGAATCCTTCTATTTTACTTATTGCTTGAATCTAATTGAATTGATATAGATTGATAACAGTCAAACTTGTTCAGGAGTTATAAGTACAGTTGACTGAAGGTGAGAGCCAGTCGACTGCCATACAGAATCTGATATCATCAAGTTTGTGAGTTAGAAATCTGAATCTGTTATATGAGCATATTGAGACGACCCGTATCTCGTGCTCGTAACTTGTAACAAGGGAATCCTTAGGATTCTTGGTTCAATCAACTTAAGGGATCTAGATCTGATACCAATTTCTAGAACCTTGAGTGTTTGTTCGTTTCCACTGATCTTATGTTTTCGTTAAGTATAACTTAGTAGATACCATGCTAAATACTTAAGGAAAGAAACGAATTAGAGTAGATACCATGCCTAATTCTTGGCTTAGGGAAACAATACTTTAAGGAGTAGATACCATGCCCTTGAAGTGAACAAACGTGAGTAATTAGAAGTAAGTTCAGAGGGTGACTTAGCATTACTAACTATTGGTGGAGATCAACAACCCAACTATTCAAGAGATATTTGTGATTCAACACTTCTTTCTTAGTTTTAATCTTTTTAGACTTTTAAAACAACTCTTTATGATTTTTATTCTTTTTATTGATTAGTAAGTTAGAATCTACAATCTCTGTGGGATCGACCCTTGCTATTGCTACGCTTTGTCAAACGATTCGTGCACTTGCGAGGTTTTTATAATTTATGTCGAGTTTATCTATTAAATTTAGGTACTAGATTTCCAACAACATAGCCGCGTGCGCAGCTGAGCCGGGCTCGGGGCGTTACAACTCTTTCCTCTCCATCTCGAATCCCTAAATCCTTCACAACCTAGCTCCCCCCTTCACCCCGACCCATCGATGACACCACCCCAGCTCCCCTAGCTCCGCCCTAACCGCCACCTCTCTTCATATCGTTCCCCTTGAAACCCTACCCCACGACGAACACCTTCGAAAACCCACCCATCTGCATCTCTAACTTGGATAGAGGTAAAATTCATGTTTTTTTTTATGTTTCCATTCATCTCTGATTATTGCTAATTATCAATTGCTTAAGATTTTCCTCCCTTTTACCTATCACTTGATAACTAGCAACAATCGGAGATGAATGGAAACATAAAAAACCCGAATTTTACCTCTATCCAAGTTAGAGATGGAGATGGGTGGGTTTTTGAAGGTGGTCGTCGTGAGGTAGGGTTTGGGGGGAATGAAATGAAGATAGGTGGAGGTTAGGGCGGAGCTGGGGGAGCTGGGGTGGCGTCATCAATGGGTCAGAGTGAAGGGGGAATCTAGGGTGAGAAGGATTTGGGGATTCGAGATGGAGATGGGAGAGCAGGGTCAGGGGTTTGGGGATTCGGGATGGAGTGGGGAGAGGGGCATCGGGGGTTTGGGGATTTGGAGAAGGAGAGAGGCTCAGAGGGTGTCGAGGTTTGGGATTTAGAGAGAGCTAGGTTTCGAGTTTAGGAGCTTATAGGGGAGAAAGACTGATTGAGAAGGGAATGAGAGAGAGGGAGACAGAGAGAAGTGAGAGAGAGGGTAAATTACGAAACTATCCTCTTGATCGCGAGCCGTCAGATCTTCATTGCGTGATCCAATGGCCCGCGAAGAAGTTCGTTCCCACCTGATCAGTTATATATATATATATATATATATATATATATATATATATATATATATATATATATAGTAATGTTCTATTGTGCACTAGGCCTCTGTGTGCACTCGACCTTCTCGCCTTCGTAACGACAATCCGAACCGTTCACATTGATCCACACATATAAATTAGTTTAAATTTATAAAATCAAATCATTTGAAATTCATTTTCCCATCCATTGAAGTGTTACAAAATTGTATGGCAGAAAATCGTTTTTTTATAGTCACATGATGGATAAGCAAATGAATTTCAAATGGTTTGATTTTACATATTTAGACTAATTTATAAGTGTAGATCAATGTGAACGTTCGGATCGTCGATACGAAGGCGGGAAGGCCGAGTGCACAACGGAACATTTCTCTCTCTCTCTTTCTCTCTCCCTATATATATATATATATATATATATATATATATATATATATATACACTAGGTTTGCCCGTGGACATGTGCCTACGACACGTTTCCGTAAATGATGCAGCATATAAAAAGCCCCTGTGAAAAGTTAATTATACGGCACGTTTCCGTGAATGATGCGGCATATAAAAAGCCCCGTAAAAAGTTAAATATATGCACGTCTTCATGAAAAATGATTTATATGGATGTGTATTTGGCAGCAGATATTGATCTATTCTGAATTAAGTTGTTTATTGGTTTATATCTTGCAGGATCATTTATCAGGACCTCAGGATTGAAAAAGAGTACTGTGAATTTACAACAATAGTGGATCGAAATCACTTGCTAGCCTGCCATAAGTAGCAATTCAGTTGCTAATGCAGTTATCCCCTCAAACTGAACCAGTTAATTCCCCATTGTCATATTTTCATGTAGTTAACCATGTATGATTTTAAAAGAGGTTGAGAGAGAGAGAGAGAGAGAGAGAGAGAGAGAGAGAGAGCTTGTTGTGATGTACATGTGAAGACATTTTGTAGAATGTGATCAAGTACAATTACATCTCCATATTAATATATCTAGTATCCATATATTGGAGAGCCTACTGCAAATTTGATCTGAAACAGGCTTGTTGGTCCCAATTTTTGATATATTTCAGTGTATGAGATATTTTACATTCTTAGGCTTATGTGTTTTGTGTGAGAGATGATGTAAGTTATAGGAAAAAAAGATACATGGAGGTAGAATGAATAACAGAGACGACAACATTAGCACCAACTCCCCAAAATAATTACAGAGTGATTCACACAAAATACATAAGCCCAACTATCAGGCATTTCAAACATTATGAGAACATGAAGATTGCAGCTGGATTGACGACTAAACTCACCAAAAATCACGATCAAGGATGAAAAATCATTATAATGAAAAAGGAATCAATTAAGTCAAAACCAATGGTCATTTCTAATCTAGAATACTAATTGGAATTTTAGTAAAAATTTCGACAGAATCTCCCCTAAAATATTAGCCCTTTCACAGCAATTGCTTACGAAATTCTGCTAACAATTAAAAATATAACATCACTGGCAGTTAATAGCAATCCTCCCCAGGACAATCCAAGCAACATCACACATGCATCATACATATAGGCCCTGGGAGAAAAAAATCTTCATATGATGCAAGATACAAAATAGAAACCAAGATTTCGTTTGAAAACGTAATGGATTTTTAGAAAAACCTTTGAAAAACCAAACACAGAACCCAATAATCCACAACTTTGTGGGTATGGGTTTTTACATCACTATATTATATCATCATCCTATACAGATACTTACATCATTTTCCAAAATACTAAATATTACGAATCCCTCATTCTACATAACTATACATCATCCACCAACCCTACTACCGAAAAAAAGATTACAGGGTTGTTACAATAGGGATCAAACACAATGCTTCGAGTCTTCAATATGGATAGTTTTATCACGAAACAGTGAGCCTAAACAAACAGTAAGAGTTTTTCAAGAATCAATCAAAACCAATAATAATTAAAAAAACAAACAGTAAGAGTTTGTAGGAAAAATATGTCCAATACCTTTCAAACTGGATGATGTACAAAAGAGATTGCCTTCAAACTCGATGGTTTCAACCCAACATGTTTTTCATCACCCTACCAAAAGTGAAAGTATCAATATGTACATAACGGTGCTGAGTGTAGACGAAAATTATTTGAATCTAACTCATCACAGTGCATTGTTGAACATGTAACTCATCTTCTATATTCAATTTCTGTATTCAACTAATCAACTTGTGTATTCAACTTCTATGTATTCAACTCATCAAAGAACTAATAAACTTCTGTATTCAACTTCTATGTAATGAATCTAACTCATCTCATATTGTACAATTACTTGAAATGTTACTCATCACAGTGCACTTCTGATGATAATCTAACTCATCACAGACAAAGAAAGAATGAATTAACTTCTACATAGTATTACGAAAAAATTGTACAACACAGTGCACTATTGGACAACCTACTCATCAACATTCAATTAAACATTTTCAAATTGAAGAAACAACATACCTCATAATCCTTCGAGTCTGCGACTTTGCAAAATCATTAATCCTCCCTCATCGAAATCAATGGCAGAAACACCTATAAAATTTGAAATGATCAAAACTTTATCATCCAAGATTAAACTTTAGATAGAGACTAAAGTTAAACTGTATAATATGTGATTGAACTTTAAATTTTGAAATAAAGTACACAGCTAGAGAGATTAAACTATTAAAGCGAAGATATATCAAGCTTATGTAACCTTTGTATCCTAAGTTATGAAGCTAGAAATAATCTGAAATGAAAGCAAGAAACATTTCAAATTAGTCAGATTGTTAATTACATTGTGTTCATGATAAATAGGAGACATGACTTGGCAATTTTCTCAATATGATTGTTAATTACACATTGTGTTGCTGTTAAATAGGAGACATGCCCAGTCAGATTTGTTAATTACACATGCTAAACCCTCATCTACTATGGAAAATATTTATTCAATATGATTTGGCAATTTGTAGGTTTTCATATACTATGGCATTTGTAGGTTTCCTCATATGCTGCATTTACTATGGAAAATATTTATTCAATATGATTTGGCAATTTGTAAGTTTTCATATACTATGGCATTTGTAGTTTTCGTCATATGCTCCATTTGGCAATCTATAGGCAAACCTAGACTCAAACCAAACTGAAGTATACTGTTTTCACCAACTCTTTCTAAAAAAAAATAGACCTCATAGTAGATCTGTAAACTTCAGTAAACTCGCAACAGAATGTTAATCTGTTTCATGCTCAATAATCATCATCAAATAAAATTTTAGGTAAAGAAACAAATATGATAATGTATAAATACAATTTTCTACATCCAACTGTCAATGCCTAAAATTCATTAAATAACACTTTTTACAATAAAAAATTGCAACTCTTTCTATTCTTTAGGTTCCTTCTTGAAATTCTTTTAAAGTCTACCTGTAAGATCTAAAGGAAGAGTGTACTTCAGCAATTTCTGCCAGGGTTGTTTTAGCTTATCCTAGACAGCTATCGAAATTATTGTATAATTCTAACAAATTAATAATAACCTACACCTATGTACCTGATTAAATCTCCCAAGGATGATTAAATTTAAAAACTTTAAAAAATGAAGCCTTAAAATTAAAATGACTGCAAGTGTGATACTTAATGTACATCAAAATTCTAAATTTTTAAACAAGTAAATAAAATAG